>DWCF01002307.1:0-24662 GCA_018230265.1 Delias oraia | reverse complement strand
CGTTAAATGGAGAGAAGAAAAGGTGGATGGAAGACAAGCTAAACCAACTAAAGCCAATTGATTTCGACGCTTTAGGAGTTTGTTGTTAAATCGAGGGACGTTACATGGAGTTTACACTGTATTTTAATTTCTTCATAAAAAAAATTGTATTTTAGTTTTGTTAAGTATTTTGACTACATAATTGAACACATTTTACACAACTATCGCTTTATTTTAATTGAGCACATTTACGAGAAAACTCAGCATGAAACGGTACTTATACTGTGTTTCGCAGAGTGAATGAGGATATCGGAGGCCCTTAAAATTGCTGCTTATGCGGCGTAAAAAGCCGGCAACACAACCAATGCGCGGTCTGTGGCGCGGTTGTTCATGGGCGGTGGTGTTCTGCTGCCATATCGAAGACGTATCTGCTCCATTGTCCGCAATATAATTAAAAAAAACACCTATTCAGTCGTCCAAATTAACTTCGTGTAATTAGTACCTCAGTAGTAATTAAAATTAAATTATTGAGTATTATTTGGCGTTTCAGTCATTTTAATTACATCCGTATACGAAATAATTAAACTTAAGAAGGTATATAGGAGCAATATTTAGTAAAGGTAAATATTATGATAAAATTGTGACCTCTGACAAGAAACATAAAATGTATTAAATTTTTTACCACGGGCTCACTGTATAACAGCCTGAAATTCTAATACATACTAAATAATATTACTAGTAGTAAGAGTAGTACTATTTCTTCTCCGTTGTTCGCTATAAGATAAAAAAACGAACATTATATGGTTACATCAACATATTAAATTTAGAAAATATACAGAAAACATTCTCGTTATTGCGATGCCGCCAAAATCCTCTCTCTAAAAACTACTATTGGATTTCCATAGATAAAAATTGATTTACAGATTTCTAGTATGATAATATTGTAATCTCGTCACAGACCATCTACATTATTAAAGTGGCGAGCGGCTATGATTAATGTGCATTAACTTAATCGTTTGATTAATATCTAAGTTACCTAACAGTTGATCAATATCGTTATTGGGACATTATGTTGCCTATAATTTTATGCGTTCATTAGCTCAGATAATACTAAGTAGTTGGAGATAAGGCAAGTAATATATTATGCATAAATATAAAAATAAAATGTAAGTTTTGTCCAATAAACAAAATTGTGCTGACAGTTGTTGTGACTGTTATAATTTGACAATTAACAATTTTGACATGTGTCAACAATGATCATGTTGTAGAGGGCGCAACAACGGAATGAATTTGTGATGAATGATGATCATATAAATGTAAAATGTGTTATTATCTCATAAGCCTCTAAATTTAGACTATTCTTTTTACCCCAAGAGCAAGATATGCTTTTTACCCCAAGCATATCTCATTTGTTTTTAAAAATCAAAACTTTTCACTTTATTCTTAATATTATGCCAATTCAAAAATTGTCATTGATTTTTTTATATATCTCTAGATTAATAAATGATATAAATTAAAAAAGCCTATTTATTTCTCACAGTATTAAATATATCTTAAATATAAATAAGAACCCCAGAATGGACAATATATACACTATATTATACTAAATAATATATTATATATTGTTCCTTAAGCTTGTTACTTTTATTTTGTAACAAATGAGCAACGGCTGGGCCCGCCTGTCCCTTCTGAGATGAATTTCTTATTACGAAATAAGGGCCGAACTACTAATGATACACTGACAAGCAGTTGACCGATATGCCTGTATTGGGCTCATATTCGTGATGTACATTTATGGCAAGTGGAACGATACCTCAATCAGTGATTATTTTTTACAATTTACAATCATTCATTGAGGCATAAATTTTGCCCATGAATTATATTTCAATTGAATTAGTACTAACTAAAGATCGCCCATTGTTCGTAATACGACCATTGTACATTAAATTATGTATGTGAGTGTCATACGATTAGTAATGTTTATTTTAATTTATTTAATGCAATTCTTATGGATTTTATATTTAATTTCATATATTTTTATTTTTGAGAGCCTCGTAGCTCTGTGTGTTTATAAGTTTACCATAAACCGAGAGTTATCAGGTCCGAATCCGGGTCCGAACAATTATAATTTTATCCGTCTCTGCTAGGGCTTTACAGTGGCCGGGCGAGTGTCTTAAATTAACAAATTGTGCACAGTTCCTTCGCAGTGATACCACGACATCACAGAATACACAGCGTGAAACGGTAGTTGTACTTGAGTCGGTGCTTCTATTGTATTTCGCTGAATGAGGTTATCGGAGGCCTTTAAAAGTGCCGCTTAAGCGGCGTAAAAGGCCGTCAACACAACCAATGAGGAGACTATTGTTATACATATATTAAAGAGAGAAAAATACCTATAATAATAATTATAGGTATTTTTCTCTTACCTTAAAGGAGACCCACCTGCTCCATTTTTTGTTATACCATAAAAGTATATATAAAATAAATAAAATGTATTTTTCTTTATTAAAACTATATTAGTAGATATCTGGTTTTACGTTAATCTACTTCGTAGTTTTTAAAAAAGGTACAAAATTCGTGTAATTTTCTTGAAATGTTGTACTGTTTCGAATAAATCATCTTACAACCATAGTTATGTTATATTGATATTGATGATTTGAAATTGTGACCATTTTACGTTTAGCTCCAAGATAATATGCAGTATGAATGATATTTGATAATTTTGTATCAAAAAATGTATTGTAAATAAGTCAGCGTAGGCGTATTAATTTTTCGTAACAAAGGTTCCTTACTTTTGTAGCAGTATTACTTTATGCCTCGGAGAAAGCCTGTTTCAAAGTAAATCAAAGCTACTCATGAATTAAATGTCAAGTGTGTGTGAGCCATACATGCGTGGGGCGGTGGGGCGTATCTTGCATCAGAGGGACATGAATAATTCTCACTATGATTGACAACATGTACGATCACTTGTCAATAGTTTAGTAGCGAATAATGCTTTGATGTTGATATTGTATTGGATTATCAATGATTTGAATTTCTTCTAAAATCCGACTACCAACAAAACATTTTGTTTTTATTGAAAACATTTAAATTTATATGTAAAAAAGTAATCGTGCGATGCAGTGAATAAATTACATAATTATCAATTCATGAATAAAATCGCAATAAGAGCCATTTAATCGGGAATTCGAATAAATCAATGTTTACAAAACATCCCGATGCGTCGTAATCGATTCGCTTTAAGCGGCCGACTCGATCGGGAGGCTGCGAACATGCCTGTAGTGGAGATTTAATCAATACTAATTTTATTTTTAGATGAGCTTCAGAGAGCAGGTGAACTTTTACATGTATTCTTTTTACTTCTAGCAACACAAACAACACGAAGGAAAATAATCTAATCTATCAAACCTAATTAATTTTATAGTCTATATTGACATTGTTAAAAATATATCATTATAATTAATCTAATATATAATCTAATTTTTAAAGGTCTTCGTAGAAGAAAGACGAAAGAAAAATCTGAAAGTCTCTTATCTAAATGGTTATATAAATGGTGTATTGAATATCAGATTCGATTCTCGGTTCGAATGTATATTTTCATTTATTTATAATATATATAAGGAAGGATAGTGATTGGCTTGGCAAGTCATAAAAATATAAGTTATTTTTTATACATACTCGGTGACCCAATTTAGTGCTATGTAGAAACTAAACTTAGGTTAAATGTGCATTTCTTAATACTGGGAGAACTTGAGACAGTTCAACTTGCATAATAGGTTGAATAGCTATTGCCGTTGTTGAATCAAAAATAGAATCCAATATAAAATATATATACATAAAAATCGTTAAATAGAAATGATTGCGAACGGGGTTAAAATATATACCATAAGAAATATAAATGGAACGCTACTGATAAAAAATTGATCCTTTTTGAATGATAATCCAAAAACTATGATTTTGTTAAATATGTAAAATTAATAAAACTTCATCCAACTTGATACAAATTGGTTAAATATTTAAATAAATACGATATACCTGTATCGAGTTTCTCTACATTTCACCGGTTTGAAATATATATTGTGATGATAACGCGAGATAAGTGGACGTAATTAATTATTTAAAACATGTAATTGATACGCAAGGCTTAATTCAATGACACATTATTTTGGTGGGATGGTTACTTTATTTCTAAAATTGTGGAATGTTATTTAAAGGAAAATTTAGTATCTTTGTAAAATATTAAAATAAGTTACATGAAAGTTGTATTCACTTGTCTACATATAAATATGTCAAGCGAAAATTTTGCACTATATCGTTATAGGCAAATTGATGAACGTGAAATTTGACTTAATTATTTTTCCTATGAATAATAAATGTATAAAACAATTTCTTGAATGTATATAGTTATCGTACATTACCCTTAAACGGGCAACGCATCCGCGACTCCGCTAGGGCTTAGAGGTGTCTACGGGCGGAGGAGCACTTAGTTAAACCTCCTTCTTGTTTGTGTTCCGGATTACTTTTACATACTGATAGTTCACAATACCGCGTAAACTACATACTACATCATTAATTGAATTATGATCGAATTTCGTACAGTTGACGACAGATAGAAACATTAACTAACAAATATGATCAACGCAGAACAAAACTCAACTTTCACATTTCTAGCATTGTACCTAGTCCGAAAACAATAAAGTGATAAGATTTATCTCTGCATGAGATAGCGAGCGACGCCAGGCGCGGAAGCTGTGCGGCCATTTCTCAAAGCTCTTGTGAAATAGGAAGTGTTGACGGTAACACAAGAAGCGACAGCGATACTCGTGAGTCACCGAGTCGGGGTGCGAGCGAAACGTGAACGCGGCTGTGTTGCAGAGTTTCTCTAAAAAAGCTATAAAACCATAGCAGATTCGAGTTGATACTTGAACTATTCTAGGTAACAATTATTTTACTATAGATAAAGATAAAGTGATATAAAGGCTCACAGAATACTCAACGTGAAACGGTACTTGTACTGTGTTTTGCTGAGTGAGTGAGGATATCGGAGGCCCTTAAAAATGCTGCTGAGTGGCGTAAAAAAACGGCAATACGATTATTGCGCGGACTGTGGCGCGGTTGTTCATTGGCACCGGTGTTCTTTTACCATATAAGAGACCCACCTGCTCTGTTGCTCGCTATACTATGAAAAAAAGATTCCTTTTGAATAATATCGGTGTCTAAAGTATGAATTAGTATTTAAAAATTGAGAATTGTATTAGAAAATTGCATGGACTTTTAATACAACGTTTTTGTACGTTTTATATATTTTTTTATCAATTTGAAACTATAGATATTGAAAAAATCTATTATTAATTCAAATTCAAGAAATCAGTTTAATTTGTTCGATATTATTCACTCTTTGTTATAGAACTATATTGATAAAAAGAATGTTTTTATAATTCTATTATCCTATAAGGCGAATTTTATGAATTTATTTTAAAAGTATTACATAAAATAGTGATTGGAAGATATTACATATGTACTTTTATGCAGTTATATGGCAATTTAGTTGCATATGAAAATAATTTTATAGAAGTTGTGATTTAATTCTTACGCCTATTGCTTGTAACATACGACAATTCGGTTATTGACTTGGTATAATAGTCGATGCAGAGTGCCAGCACAATTTTACTCAACTGCGACACTATTCACAATAGACTTTTGTTTGTAACATCTTAACATTAACATTGGCTCTTCATATATTTAATATTATTATTCCAGTGTATTCTCTTTACAACTTACAAAAATTGGGTTACCCAGAATAAACGACCCTCGTAAATTTCGATTTCAATTACTTGAGGTGGGTTACGTCTATTTCAGTAAACACTTTATTAGATATGCGCTCATCAAACTTTTAAAAGATCAGAGTATGATAGAGTTGTTTTAGAAAGACTTACATCGACAGAAAAGGTATTTTCTTTTTTTTTATAAAATAATAATACATATTAATATCTAAAACGAAAATTTAAGTCTTTACCTCTTAAATGAACGAATGAGAATTTTTTTTCATTCAAAGCTCATATCTCTATAAAAGCAGAAGTGATTAAGGTTAGTTTATTGTATTGTATTTTATCATATAGAGAGCAACGAAGCAGGTGGACGTCCGCCGATGGGGGTTGCTTTGGTTGTGTTGCCGGCTCTTTACGCCGCGCCGCTTTTACAGTATAATTTCAAAGGCTTTCTACACTCTACATTCCGATTTCTACACTCAACTGTTTCTCGCTGATGGTGACAGCCCGTATCACTTCGGACGAGCCGATCCGATTTGTGCATTAGCATATGCTTCAGCATGGCTCTTCTACTGACGAAATATGTTAAATTAATTGAATTTTCACATGCCATTGATTAAATGGCAAAGCTTAATGTTACCAAAATACTAGTGAGATGAATTTTTACTACAAGTTGATGAGCGGTGGTGAATAAAACGAAGCACGAATACAGTACAGTTAGAGAACTAGTACGGGCGATAAAATGTACAATCGATACAATCACCTTGACACATTACTGCATCAATAATGACGTGAAAAGCATTTCATAACGATCTCCCACGGTGATATTTTATCGATTGTCGGGTTCAAGTTCATGGGCAGCTGATAGCTGTAATCTTTTGTAATAAACAGGGATTGTATTGCTAAAAAAACTATATATATTGCTTAAAAAGCTATATATATTACTAAGAACTTTACTTTTTTATGTTTTACGTTACTTTTTAAAATTATAACATAGTTCTGATTATTTTTCATTTATATATCAACAAGAGATATTTTGAACATGCTATTTGCAATGTTAATAAATGTGTCTAAACTGGCCATACATTTTCGTCAATTCTAAGTCGAGAATGCAAAAATGGTATCTAACAGGCAACAGGTCAGGAAGAGATCACAGTTTTATAACCGACTGTTATGACACTTTTTTATGGTATAGCGGACAACGAAGCATGCGGCTCTTCTGTATGGTATGAGAAAACCGTCGCTCATAGACATCCGCGCCACAGTCAGTGCATTGCTTGTGTTGGTTCTCCCACGGATACGACAGTTTTAAAGCGCTCGCTCGAACACTGTCAAGACTTTCCAGTTACCAAATAAATTATAAATTAATATTATAATTTGTAATAGTTCGCACCGGAATTCGAAACCTCTACGGCGCGATATAACTTAGTAAGCCTTCGGTAATTTTTCTCACTTAGCAAAACACAGAACCATTTCACACTGTATTCTGTGATCTTGTCGCATCAATCCAGACGAGCTACCCCAATTATGCTTCAGCATGTACCTCACGAGTGAAACCATGAAAAGATTACTCACCAACTGTCATGTCTTTCCCAAAACAAACACAATTTACAAATTAAAATACAAATCCTATTCCGACCGAGGATCGAACCCGGTACCAATAACATCACGGTAGCTTACAAAACCACTTAAACTTTCTTTTGAGTAGAAATGTTTTAAAAATATCCAATACAAAATAATTATCTTATCTAGAAAAGCTTTTGTAATAATAGCAGGCATCAATTCGTTTTTATATGTAGTTGAAATATTACTGTATCTCTGATATCTCAGTTAGTACTCAGACATTATAATGAAATCACTAATCGTAAAACACAATTGCATAAAACATGATATAGGAAGTATTTTCATACTGTCGACAGTTAAAAAGTATCATAATAAATTATTCATACAATAAATCACACAACTCAGCATTTCTCTTTAAATCGAACATCGGATACTGGCCTTTATCACAATGTAATATGATTGGAATTCTTATATATAATTGTGTACAAACTTATATGAATTAGCATATCAACTTCATTTGCATTGCTTAATAACTTAATTTCAGTTGTTTTATGCAACCAAAGGACCGCACACAGTGCCATGTTGGTTTCATATAAGATGGATGTTTACATGTATTCATTATAACGTATAAATAATTGTGTATCTTTTTGTTTATAAATTGCATTTGTTTTATTTACTTACACAAACAGAAATAGGGCAATTTATAATCATTTTATTTATGTAATATGGTAATCTTTTGATGCAGTTATTTCCGGAATTGTATGCAATGCGTTAAGAGGATAAATTGTTGCATGTTCCGTTTAGTGCCTTTGTTTAACTATAAAACAAATGATATCCTCGTATCTTGGAGTATTAAGAAACATTTCTCCTCCCAGTCGGCTGCCATAAACATAAAATTAATTAACATAACTCATTCCATATGAGTAGAGAAGCTTTTGTTATTCCAACATTTAGTTTATGCTCCATACAGTGTGAAAGTACAGATTTATGTTTCTTTACGCCAATAATTTGTATTGACATCATGAATTTCAATTTACCTCAATACAATGTAATGTTATCTTTAGTTCATTTTAATGAGGAGTATCCTATCTCTTAGAATACCTATCAATAAATGGAATAAAATAGTGTTACCCAATAAGAAATGAAAATGGAGCAGAGAGATCCGAAGATAGGCAGACAAAATAAAGTCATTAAGAGGGAAAACAAAGGCCAGGAAAACGCTAAATTGATTAGAAGAAATGATTGGGTCCTTTGTCAGATCTAGGCAAACAAAACTGTTGGTGACGACGACACAAAACAACCGCTAATATATAAACTAAATAATTCGTAATCTTATACGTTTGTTTGAATAAAGCCTAAGGCTTTATTCAAACAAACATATAAATATAAGATATTATTACTATAATATCTGTTAAATCAGACTTTTTTTTTGATATAGCGGACAACGGAGCAGGTAAGTCTCCTATATGGTAAGAGAACACTAACGGTCATGGACAACCGCAACACATAACTCTGATATTCACACTTACTCAGCGAAACATAGTAGAGGTATCGTTTCTAGTATAACTACCATTTCACGCTGAGTATTCTGTGAGCCCGAGGTATCAATTTGGACGTGCCGACCCAATTAGTGCGATAGCATAAGCTCCATCATCACTGACTCACAGGCGAAAACTGTAGAGGTTAAAAAAAATAAAGATAGGTAAATAAAAACATAATTAAGAATGGAAACGAAATATCAATCCTTGAATACATGATGGCGGAAACAAGTTGGCATAACTTAATTTTATTTAAAAGCTTTTTAGATTAATAAACAATATAATAAAGGCTATGTATTATTTCGGGAATTTTCGTTATGTCTGCAAAATGATTAAAAAATATGGCAACTAGGCTACATCCAAATTATTCTTAGTGGTAGTAAAATAGGAAATCTAAAGTTCCGCTTGTGTTACATATAAAAAAATACATTTCATCATAATATGAAGCTCGATATACAGAATACGTACTAAATAAGTCTTCTTCGACCTAATTCTATGAAGTGGCTGGCGTCAGCCTATAAATTTAATAATAAATCAATGATGATAACCTATGATTATTGCATTATCAAGACCCGAGTACCAAAATTGGTAGAAAATTACTCTTACGCGATATTACAACTGCAATAAAAATTAATTTTTGACGTACTTTCACCGGAAATTCATTCCGAGAATATATGGTATTCTCGCGGATACAAGTTTTATATTTAGATCAATGAAAATATAGCTCAATTGTGTGAGGAATAGAATCTATTTCAATAGTGACAGATGATAGACACACAAGAGATATAAGGAAACATGGGAATAGTATAATGTATGAATTGTGCCTTCCTTTGAGTAAATTTAAGTTTCTTTCTGTAGTTTTATAAAATTTCTAAATATTTAATTGTAAAAAAAGTAATATCCTTATTATAAAAATATTTATGATGAAGTTATAACTACGAGTTATAAAGAGGGAATAGGACCTCTGTCTGTATAACGAGAAACATTATAAACACATCAAAACTAAGTGAAACATGACTACAAAAAGTTCTCAGATCCTTCAGTCTGATTGAGATCTTCTTTGTGCGTCAACTACGTATTTTCGTTTGAAGATCTTGAAAGAAAAATTTCGCCAATTTAACACTCTTACACAAAAACTTCTTGAAATGTCTTAAATATTGAGTCACTCTTTGGCTGATAGTGCATCTCTTAATATTACGACATAAATCACTTAAATTTTTGATTTTAGCAAAGTTTATAAGTGATTCATCTATAAAATTCTTCCTGTTTTGCTTGTAACAGAGCAAAAAAGTTTTTTTTTTATGAAAACTCTGAAGCTCACCTAGGATAAGCGGTCCTCTGCCCATGGACAACGCAAGGTCCGGCAGGGCCATCCGTGCTTTGCCAGCCTTACAATGATTGTGTAAAATTTTATACATAAAAAAAATTAAAAAAAAAACAAATATAACACGTATGCTTGGTTTTTTTATCTGTAAAATCTTTATAAGGTATTTCTTATAAAAAAACTAGCAGATTTCAGATCCGTATCTCAACACTGGCAACACGCACTGGTTGAAGACTTTTATCTGCAAGCATAAGAACGCATAGGAACGCCTTAATGTTGTTCATAGAAGTGTGTAACGTAGTTTCGACTACACTAAACATACGCTGGAGCTATCAATAAAACAAACAAATCTCACGAATCATTCAATTCCAATGTGTCAAGGTGAGCGACAGTCTTGTTTGCTAATCAAACGCCATCGTTGGCCAACGTATTTGCATAAGTGTGCTGCCAAAGTGTCGCTACGAACTTGATCAATTACTTAATATGTAGCTTTATTAGATCGGAACGGTTGCTAGACCGTGATGAGTTAAATGCGCTTGGGGAAAAATACATGTCGCGTACAAGATATACGCAGAAATATTTGTAGATTATTGCCACTATACTCATTTTCGTTTTGTTTACTATAACAGTAAGTTATGAAGATTTAATTTTGAATCTTAATCCTTCTTATTCAATCAGGATTATATTGCTATGTAATGTTAATTAAATTTAATATTTTTAATGCACCATGAAGCTCATGGTATCGGCTTGGAATCCCGGTCCGAACAACTTGACCGTGGCCTGACGAGTGCCATTATACTGTCGCGCCCGTGGGAGAGCCATGCTGAAGCATGTGCTGACACATTAATTGGGCCGGCTCGTTCAAAGCGATACCACGAGTACTTGTACTGTGTTTTGCAGTATGAGTGAGTATATTGGAGGCTCTTAAAAATGCCGCTTAAGCGGCCTAAAAAGCCTGTCACAATCATGCGCGGATTGTGACGCGGATTTTCATAGGCGGCGGTGTTCTATTAACATACAGGAGACCATCCTGCTCCGTTATCCTCTATAGAATAACAAAGTTTAGGATGTAATAATGTATGTACACTACTATTGTATAATTATTATATTACATTAATAAAGATTATTTTAAACAATAAAACCCGAGTGTAATTACACTCGGGCAAATTAATTTTACACGAAAACAATATATATTTTTAATATCTGAAAAACTTTACCATGTCGCATCGAGACTCTTTCACACCTCACTCATAAAAATCGTTCCACGTACAGCGAGATAGAAGTGAAATATGCGTCGAATGGACAATTACATTTTAGTATTTTGAAGTTCGGTTAAAAAACAATGAATATATCCTGGTTTTATTATATAATCCTATCTCCACTAAACCAATCTATCCTAAGTGAAATATTACCATCGTATTCAACCAAGGGATAGATAGACTTAATAGTCACCAAAATTAGAGATAGTACAAACGCCAAAAAATCACACCATTTCATAGAAATACCCAGTTTATACAAATTTCTCTTAAGACAAACAGAAGCCATGATTCATCAGTTACCTGTGGCAATATAACTGACTTATTTGCTAACACTACAATTTTTAACCACCGTCACAAAGGGCTATTTTTAAGCATGTTTGTGGCAACATAGATTTTAATTCCATAAACCTGTTTTGATTTTTCATTTAATTTAATGTAATTATTTCACCAGTATTACTCACGAGTAATACTGGTTTTATTTAATTATTGTAGCTTTTTAGATTAAAAATCTTAACATTAATATGTAATCATTTACGAATTACTTAGCATAGACAGCAAATCTTTTAAATTTATTTGGAATAAACTGTCTGTATTCGTTTAAGATTTAAATTTATTATTATTTAAGGTATTATAAAATTACTTAGCTCTACAATGTACGTTTATACTGTATACTCTATTAATGGAAAAAAAATCTATTATAAATAAAGCATGATAACAAAAATTTTAACATATAATGGTAATATACATATACAATTCTATATGATAAATGATTTGTCTGATAACTGATAAAAAGGCTATTTACTAAAAACAATGTACCGTCATTTTTCTGATATAGCGGACAACGGAGCAGGTGGGTCTCCAATATTGTAAGAGAACACCGCCGCCCATGGACCACGCCACAGTCCGCGCATTGGTTGTGTTGTCGACTTTTTACGTCACTTATGCGTCAGTTTTAAATGCCTCCGATATCCTCACTCATTCTGCGAAGCACAATACAAGTACTGTTTTACGCTGAGTATTCTGTGAGCCCGTGGTATGACTTCGAACGAGCCGGCCCAATTAATGCGTCCGCATATGCTTCAGCATGGTTCTCATAAAAGTAAGAAAAGATATATAAGTAAAAACAAATAAAAAAACGAGAAACACAAACTTTGAGAGATAAGCTTTCCTAGAGCCATTATGTCTGTGTCTTGACAAAGAATACCTGTCTATAGTTGGAAAGCGTCAATACAAAAGCAGTATTACCTTGTAAAGGGCTCAGCAAATAACGCCATATTTTAATTAGGAGCTGGACGCGGATAATTGCTTTAATTATTGTTTTTATGACACTTTGTGAGTAATTATGATGGGCATTGAATAAAATGATATTTATTTTATTCTTGGACAATTCTCTTAACAAACTACAGTAATATAAGAAATAAATAAAAATCTCAGAATTGAGCTTAGGATAGTGCACTCGTGGGAGAGCCATGCTGAAGCATATGCTGGCGAATTAATTGGACCGGCTTTTCCAAAGTCATACCACAGGCTGACAGAATACTCAGCGTGAAACGGTACTTGTATTATGTTTCGCAGAGTGAGTAATGATATCGGGGGCCCTTAAAAATGACGCATAATGCGCGGACTGTGGCGCGGTTGTCCATGGGTGGCGGTGTTCTCTTACCATATAGGAGACCCATCTGCTCCATTATCTACTATACTATATATAAGTTTGAGAAAAATACAAAGCCACTCATTGTGTATAAATTTGCGGCGTAAGGGCATTTATACAAATACATAGTAGCTGCCATATATAATGTATATACATGTGTACCTCCGTAGAAATTACTGCTATTGGATGGTCACGGAAGATTGGATAACCATCTAAAGGCTATTTTTTTTATTTCAGATGCGTAACTAATTTGTGAGCTATGTTTAAATAATGTATTAATTTTTTTATTGCATTATTAATTACTTGCCTTCCTACGTGTTTTTAAGGCAAACGGGTGGATCATTTGGGTTAAACTGTTCGCTATCAATGGACAACCACAACGCTAATTAGGTAAATAGTGCGTTGCCGGACTATTTACTTAATTATAATTACTATTCCGCCCGTGGGAGAGCCATGCTGAAGCATTTGCTGATGCACCAATTGGGCCGCCTCATCCGAAGTGATACCACGGGTTCACAGAATACTCAGCGTGAAACGGTACTTGTACTGTGTTTCGCAGAATGAGTGAGGATATCAGAAGCCCTTAAAAAGTGCCGCTTAAGCGTCGTATAAGGCCAGCAACATAATCATTGCGCGGACTGTGGCACGGTTGTTCAAGGGCGGCGATGTTCTCTTACCATAAAGGAGACACACCTGCTCCGTTGTCTGCTATAGAATAAAAAAAATAAATAAAAGAAAGTTCTTTCCTTGAAGTTGTAACGGTACGAATATATATCAGAAGACAAAGGTAATATCAAAACAAATAATTGTCTCTTTGTATCATACTTTTATCTTAAACTGACTAAGAGTTTAAGCGTATGAAACAAATCATCATTCATAAGAGCCGTCGCTAAATTAGTTTTATCTCAACATCTATTACTAAGAAAGGCACATACGTAAATGCATTTCGCTGTCAAAATCCCTTTCTACTTCACCATTTTTGGTGGTTTAGAATTATCGTTTGGAATTACTTGGAATGGCACTTTGCTTATATGGCCGTGTTTCGTAAAGTGGGATCCATGGACCCCTGAGGGGCCCGTGACTTGAGTACCATGAGTCCTCAGCAACAGCTCAGTAAACATTTTATATATTTACCATATTTATATTCTAGTCAAACAAGAAAATCGTTTTATTAGTTCTGTTGTACCTTTATGAGTGCATAACCTAACATTTGCATTGTGCAATAAAACAGACTGGCTAAGTAGGTACTTTGTTTTTGAGATAGACTTTTAATTGACAGCAAAAAGTTTAAAAAGCTTGCGTTACTTCGAGGCAATAAATACAAATATCTTTAAATAGAGGCAGTTGCGATGAAGTGGGAAAATTAATTCTCACAAAAAAGTTTCTTTGGCTCGCGGTGTCAACAATTTACATTATTTTTTATTTAAATTTTTGAGTGTTCTTAAAGATTTAATTTAATTCTAACCTAAGTACATTATTCATTTATTATTTCTCAAAGCGATCATTGAATTATGTTTTTTTATAACTCCCCTGAAATCCTATTTGTATGTAAGTGATAGAAAACTATTAACTAATAAGAAAAATAGATATTTCTGTTTCGACAAACGAAGTTAATATGACAAAACCAATAATATATACTAAAACTATTGTATCATTTTACTTAAAGGCATTATTTAAAATACAATTTTCTTATAGTTATATAAAATAACACATTTCTTATACCATATAAAGAATAAGCGAGTGTTATAGTTAACAAATCACATAGATAAGCGATTATATGAGATTAGATGGAATTTTAGGACTACGGTGCTTTTACTGAGCGATAAACCTCTTTTGCGAGAAGACAAGTAATCAAGGCAGTTGTAAAACTAGGTAGCAATTTAATTAAATAATGTGGTAATTTACTTTACTTTAGATAAAAGCATTTGATCTAAAGTATAAATAAAATAGAATATTGTTTAATACTAAACATACGTAAAATATTAGAGTTTTACCCGTCGGACAGACGCTCTAATTGGTCCGAATGTCCTTAGATTGAGAGAATACTCAGCGTGAAACAGTACTTCTATTGTGTTTCGCTGAGTGAGAGAATATATCGAAGCCCCTTGAAATTTATAGCATTCAGGCGGCGTAAAGAGCGGTTGTCCATAGCCGGCGCGGCGGTGATGTCTTACCTTAGAGGAAACCTGACTGTTACATTGCCCGTTATACCATAAAAATAATTACTTCACGCTTAAGGCTCAATAGTTTAATTTTGAATCAAATTTTGACCACTGGCTGACCACAAGTTATTAATCTAGGCCTTTAGTACAGCGAAACTTGTCACATTTGGATGAGCGGCGGCTTTGAATTCACTGTCAAAGAGCCAAATAGAAAGGCATGTACGACCCAAGCATATAATGTCGAATTGACGGTTGGATTCAATATATTTCTATGAGCAGAATCTAAAACGGCGCGAACAATGGATCGTTTCGGCTTCCGTCAATTTCTGGTACAAGTGAAAAGTGTTTAGAGTGCGTAATTTTAATAAATATCAATTGAAAGTCATAAGACTTTTGAATTTAACAATATTATTTCGAATAAAACCATATTTAGTCAATTTTATTACTATTTCTAATATACGATGTCTTTGAACTAAAATTTATTTACTTTATTCTTTTCTTAATTAAGCTTCTGTAAGATCAAAGAAAATAAAATCAATGAGACTCTATCTTTATAGAGATTGGAGAGCCTCTTAACTTAATGGTTTTTAAAATGTACATTGTAAATGCATGAAACAAGAGGTATCGAGTTCGAATCCCGGTTCAGACAATTATACATTATAATTTAATTTATAATTTATTTGATCTATGTAATTGGATCAATAAACTACACATAGGTACTACGTTTATTAACTTTACCAAAAATGTATTTGACATAATTAATAAAGACCAGACTTATATTAACACTTTTACAAGTTGAGTAGTTACTTTTAAGTTTATAAAAAAGTTTTGAGTATCGCCACGTCTTATGCCTTACATTTAATTTATTGTGTAAACCACAAATGATCGCCTCCCCGCAGTTATTATAATGGACACAATAATAATTACTTCCCGTCAGAGGACAGTTTACTTGTCACATCGCATGTTTGGGCATCATAAAAACTCTCAAATAGCAAAAGCTGTATTATATATAGAAATCTAGAATAAACTCTTTAGGTTCAGGTCTTTTAGGTTTTTAAATTCAGTATTTTGACCAAAAACATTAAATCAATTTTAGAAATAATAATAACTTGTTCATACTCCTCTGAATTGGCTTGACCGGTTTTTATGAAACTTTATATATAGGTACATCAGTTAAGTTGTTGTTTGTTTTTCATAGGTATGATCCCAAAATCCAACGATATTATTATATTATTAATTTGGCAAATCAACATTTTGTCAATCGATATAGATATGACATTTTTATTATAATATAGGTATTTAATTTCAAAGCAGACACTAAAATATTACTAAGCATAAACCAGCGTTTTTGTTAAGATTTTAATCAACTTTTCTTTATATACTAGCTATTTAGGTCACGACACATTTAAATAAATAAATAATAAAAATTCCATTAGCTAAAGTAGACACTTAGGTACTAGGGATACGTATAATAACTCTTTTTTTATAGCGGACAACGGAGCAGGTGGGTCTCCTATATGGTAAGAGAACACCGTAGCCCATGAACAACCGAGCCATAGTCTGCGCATGGTTGTGTTGCCGGCATTTTACACCGATTAAGCGGCATTTTTAAGGGCCCCCGTTATCCACACTCACTCTGCGGAACACAGAACAAGTAGTATACACGCTGATTATTCTGTGAGTCCGTGGTATCAATTCGGACCAGCCGGCTAAATAGTTGCGTTAGTATATGCTTCAGCATGTCTCTCCCACGGGTGAGCAACCAGACGTAAACAGAAAAAAGGTTATGACAAAAAGGTTTTAAGTTATATCACAAAATTAAATGTTTTACTAAACCTCAAACAACCGACGAAAAATATAAATTGACGCTACGATTGTTATGCGTCATTGTGCAAATTAATTACATCTGTGTAAAGGGAAACCGAATCAGAAAACATACAGCTCAATTAATGGCGCCATTGTCAAACCTTTAATTCTGAATGAATACGGAATAAATGACGGAATACGGATATAAATACGGAAGGAATATGGATTTAAATTATTTTGTAAAGAATAACTTACAAAAATACGCTATAAATTACATTTTTTGTTGCAGATAAGATCTGCTACTAATAACACTCATAACGGCCGCTAGTCACGAGTGGGTTGCCGGCCTTTTTAAAGATTTACATTCGATAGTTAAAATTAGGTAGAGTTTTGATAGTTGATGTAGCTTTAATTTCAATTTAATTAAGTCTGAACATACAGTTAGCATTTGAGTTGCCTTATCTCTATGTAAATATGTTTTTTTTTAAATAAATAAGTATAACCTCTTTTAATCTAATGCCAAGAACCTACAAAAATTAAAAACTTTCACAGTGATTTTTAAATGCATATTAATTTTCTGTAATAATGCATTTTGTACTTCCATTAGGTACATTTTTTTCACACACACGCTCACGCACAAAATAGAAACAAGCTTACAACATGGCATTTTATTTTTAAACGTTTGAAGGAGAGTCTAGAGATTTCGTCATACAGATTTCGTGGTAGACTCCAGCCCTCTAAAAGGTTTTGGCATGTTTGAAAAATTTGTGATGTTTTTTAATTTTTAGTTGTGTTTTTAGTTGTACCTTTGTGAGAGAAAATAGATAAATTTTATTCTTTAATAAAAAAAATCCTACTAACATAAAATGTAACTCTACTTTAGAATCTTACTGCTGTACAAATCGATGCATGAAATCAAAGTAAAATGAATTTCTGCTTTGAAATTGTAACAGAAAACTTTTGATGGATCATTTAAATTTAGACTAATGTGGTGGTGTTATATGAAGTTATATTTATATTACAAACGAAGAGAAATAACGTGCCCAGCGACCCCGCACAATTCAATTGTACCTCAAGTAATTTTAGCAAAATTGCTCAGACATGTACAGAATACCAACGACTAACTCAATATTTATCTTAAGTTTAATTTGAATGTATGGTTTTGGTGTGTTGTGAACAATTTTGGTTGCTTATTTTATTGTTGCCTTTGCTAGTTAGTTGCTTTTTCAATATCTTTGACAACATTACATTCAATAATCCAAGACTCGCGCCTCCAATAGAGGTAATTGTGTCCATGGGCGATGGCTCACCTGTCCTATTTAAGCCTTCTGCCCGTTTACCTTCCGATATAATATTTAAAAAGAATCAATGACGCCTTCCATACAAACCAGTCAGTCCTATTAACTGTCTTTTTTGCAATACAAAATACCCTTTCCCGAGCTCAAGTAAATGTCTCAAAATCAGTTAAGGTATTTAGCTATAAAAACGTAACAGACGGACAGAATGAGTTACTTTCGCGCAAAGTACCTACGTAACTTGATGGAGTAACGAAATATTATGCACGCACAAAAACGATTCACCTACTATGACTACCCGGTTATTGATGCTACATTGTCGGTTATGCCCTGATAATCCTTTAAAGCCTTCGCAAAAGTGGGACATTCTCTAGACAATACACTCGTTAGAACTTACTAGTTTATTATGTACCACCTACTGCCTTAATTAGCATTCAACAATGTTAAGATTAGTATATCGCGCTTAGAATAGAAGAAAACGAATTATTTAACACCCGTGGGAGAGCCACGTTGAAGCATATACAGACGCACTAATTGGGACGGTTCGTCCGAAATGATACCACGGACTCACAATATTTAGGGTGAAATGGTAGTTGTACTTGAAACGATGCTTCTTCTGTGTTTCGCCGAGTGAGTGAGGATATCGTAGGCCGTTAAAATAGATGGTAGCACAACCAATGCGCGAATTGTGGTGCGATTTTCCATGGGCAGCAGTATTCTCTTACCATATAGGAGATCTACCTGCGCCTTTGTCAAAACGTTATATGTATAAACTGTTCTATAATTCAATTAAAAAATTGGATTCATTAAAATTGTGCCAATTACTAATGTGTTACGAATTTTATGTAATTTTAAAAATTACAACTCCTATATTTCCCTTAATTTATGATTAAGGACGAAGGAGACATGACAGCCTCTCAGACAGAGACACTCCCCTTGGCCACAATCAACCCCTTCTAAACACCGAATAAATTATAAATAAAATTATAATTATAATTGTCCGGATCGGGATTCGAACCCGATACCTCTCGCTTCATGGTAGACATATTAAACCAATTAGCTACGAGACTCTCAAATTTTTACAATAACCATAATTCTTCATTTTGATTGAAAAAAGTGGCGATCCATTTGATTAATGTGCCAGCAAGGAGCAGATGTATATGTATTCACTAATCGCAATGTACACAGCATTTTAAAATTTACGACGTAGTACACAATTTAAAAATTGCAATGGCCGTAAAACAGCTGCTGAACATGTGACCACACGACATTTAGCTAACAATAGTGATCCCGTGAAAGATATCAGATTCTATCCGAATGAAGTTCAAAAACTCTATTCACCGAATACAATAAGGGAAAACAAACGACTGTGCCTATATAAAAGGTCCTAATTGGATACCAGATGGCTTCTTTAACACGCGTGCCTACGGTGCCTCAAGACAAAAACTTAAGCTGAAATCCACCTAACTGTGCATAACAATAAAGCTTATAATTTAACGCTTACGGGATTCATCGTTGTTAAGCATCCTTTGCTTAGTTTTTCGTATTGTTGGTTTAGGAGAGGTGTGATATGAGGTCGATGACAAATAATCCCTTGATTGCTTTGAGATCGACTTACCTGAAACAAAAGAAATAATTATAGAAGACGCATATAAGTTTATTTTTTTTAATTTCCGTTCGTAATCTCAAGTACTTGATAGTTTTTATGCATTATTATAATTTCTATTACGTATCGACAAATAAAATGAACCATTATACATATTTACAATATAATGCAAGTATAATTTATTAATACCGATAGCGTATCAAATGTAAATGAGTTATTTATGAATCCTATCATTTAAATTTGTATAAACAATCAATTACTTAGATTCCAATATTATTGCTACAATAAGCGAATTCTGCAGGTAAATACCAAACTAATCACCTATGCGAGAGCCATGCTGAAGCAAATGCTGACGCACTAATTGAGCTGGCTCGTCCGAAGTGATACCAAGGGCTCATAGAATACTCAGCGTGAAATGGTACTTGTACTATGTTTCGCAGACTGAGTGAGGGTATCGGAGGCTCTTTGAAATGCCCCTTAGTGTGGATAAGTGTGCAAAGGTTCTTGAAGCAACTTCACATACTCAGCGGCTCGGCTCTGGTACCACTCATGGCACAATGCCATATGTAGCTCTTGGCCAGAAAAGTGTACCGACTGCTGGCTCTCCACTTAAATTAGCTTGCTACTCGTTTGAATACAGATTTACATAAAAAGAAACAAATAAATACAGCCTTAAATTTACAGGCTGGGTTTTGGCAATGGCGATGTTACTATATATATATATATATATATTGCTGGAAATGACAGTGAAGATGAGGCACAGATGAGAAGATCATTTTAAGGAAGCTAGCTTGAAATGTGTTGGAGACGGTGACTTGTACGTCCTTGTTATTGCTGGGTACCTCTATAAGAGAGAAACGCTACCCGTGTACCTGTATTAGCGAGAAACTCGGGTTAGTGGGAAACCTCTATAAACTCGATAAACTCTCGCTTATCCAGGTTTAACTGTATATCGTAATACTTACTGGTAAAAGCTATTAATAAATAAAATACTTTATAGAAAAAAAAACTGAAGTTCAATAGAAAAACATGTACTATCATACATAAATCGTAATAAATGTTCACTGAAGTGTATAATTACGAGGACTCGGCATTAATGAAGGTAATAAATAAGTTGTGATCAAGACGGCACCCCGCGGCGTACTACACGAAATGTTTTACTTTAGACGAATAATATCATTATTGAATTAGAAAAAAATATTATCTTCATTACATTATCATTATTATGATTAATATTGCAACGAAATACTTATGCAACTTTCTGTAGTAATATAATTTATGATTCCGTCTAAATTCTAACCGGTACTTTATTCAAATGTGTTATTTTATTGCGACTAACGAACGTGACAGAATGAGATTCTTAAAGCTACAGAACCAAAATACTGTATAAATAAAGATATAGGTATAAACATCTGTCATAACCGCAACCGTACCGGTACCCTACGTCATACCGGTACCACGTCATACATCTGCTGACGCACTAATTGGGCCATCTCGTCCGAAGTGATATCACGGGCTCATAGAATGTCCAGCGTGAAACAGAAATTGTTCTGTGTTTCGCTGAGTGAGTGAAGATATATAAGAGGAAGTCCTTGTCCTTGAACTAATGAGTCCTTGAAATTATTGCGTTAAAATGACGTAAAAAGCCTGCAACACAAAAAAATCGCGGAGCGTGGCGCGGTTGTCCATAAGCGGCGGTGTTCTCTTACCATATAGGAGAACCCATCTGCTCCGTTGTCCGTTATACCATAAAAATACACTTCTTTATCAAATTATTTTCAAAGACAAAAATATTCTAAGTTCAATTTCTAGCGCATAATAATTTCTTTATATTATTATTAATTCAAATCATTTGTCTATATTATGTTTTGTAACTCGGTTGACATGGACCGTTAAAATTCCTTACCGAGAACTATCCACAGGTAAGTTAATTAATTATTATAATAAATATTCAAGCATTGATTTTCTTTTATTGGCGTTTTATTAATTGTGTGGAATTATTAGGGTTAGAAATAATACTAGCTCTTACGACAGCACGTATAATAAATGTGGGGATATTTTATAAAACTTAACAGTTTGTGACATACGGATGTTATAAATGTAGAATATATTTCATTTTATAGTTAACATCTTTTTATGGACATTACTTAGGATAGCCGGTCTTCCACTCACGGACACCGCTAGCTCCTGCGGGACTACGGGTGTGTTGCTGGTTTGTCTAAGAACTATGTGATTTAAGACAGTATATACAAGTTTGTATATAAAAAGTTCTGGCATGGCTTGTTTTGAATAATTACAATCGCAATAACTAAAGAGCTTAAATTATAAGGCGTGTAATTACAAGTGGTATTATACAAGGAATTGACATTATCGAACCAAACATCTATGCAACATGTTGGCATTAAGAAGATAAAGAGATTTTTCTTGTGAAAGTGCAATTTGCATCTTGACAATAGCCTATCGCAAAAACAATCTGAAAACGTCAGAGTTTTTTATTTTAAGGAACAGTTTACATAATATTTTTATATTAATTTTGGCTTGCTAATAAATATGTAATAAAAAAATAGATAACCGTAAACGTTAAATGTTTCGTTATAACGATATATTTTCGTTGTATTTCGTTGTAACCTTTTTAAATCGTTTCTAATTTTATTTTCTTAGCTGTCTCTTGGGTAACCAATAAAATCAAAGATAACTTTGATTTTTATTTACATTTTCATTATGAATTCAACGTTTTTGGTCTTACCATAGAAAACCAATAAGTTTTGTATAATATATATATATATATTATTCTATAATAGACTACGGAGCAGATAGGTCTCCTATAGTCCGCGCATTGGTTTTGTTGCCGGCTTTTTACGCCGCTTAAGCGGCACTTTTAAGGGCCTCCGATATCATCACTCATTCTGTGAAACACAGTACAAGTTCCGTTTCACGCTGAGTATTCTATAAGCTCGTGGTACCACTTCGGATGACCCGACCCAATTAGTGCGTCAGCATACTTCAGCATGGCTCTCTCACGGGCGCGACAGTAATAAGACACTCGCCAGGCCACTTTCAAGACCTTCCAGAGACCGAATAAATTATGAATTAAATAATTATTTATAAATTAATTAAATAAATTATAATTTTTAATTGTCCGGAACGTGATTTGAACCCGACACCTCTCGTTTCATGGTACACTTTTAAAACCATTAGGCTACGAGACTTTACATAGCGTAATCAAGTTACCAATTCAGAACTCGACCAGCAAACAGAGCCAAGCGGTCTTGTAAGCTACCGTGATGTCATGAGAACGGGTTTAATCCCCGGACTGAATAGAATTTATAATTTAATTTCTAAATTTATTCAGCCGGGCTTAACAGTACCCAAGTAAATAGCTTACTATGTTTCGCTTAATGATTGAAGTAAACGGAGGCTCACGAAACTATATCACCTCTTTTGTATGATGTAGCAGGACGTGATGTAACGGAGCAGGCGGGTTTGACCGCTCCACGATCCGCACTGTGGTTGTGTTGTCGAGTTTTAACAATATAATTTCAAGTGATTCCGATATCCTCATTCATTCAGCGAAATACGGTACAAGTAAGTTGTCCATGAGCGATGGTAATTCCTTAACATTAGGCTAGCCGTCTGTTCCATTTGCTACTATATAATAACTAAAAACGATTATAGTAGTTTCAGAAATAATTAAATGAAACTCCATAGGGAAACACGGGATATCATTTTATCCTAGTTGGCTGTCCTTAGCACCGGTACATCACATCTAAGTAACCCAATAATAACCGATACCTCCCGCTGTTCCTTATATTGTGACATGTATAATGTCGTATTTATCGAAGATCATTAGAAACGCTGTCGGCACACGATGGAAATTTAATAAAATATTTAATTTATTTTACATGTACAACATAAAGTTAATTGTCAATTTTGATGTGTTAGATAAAGGCGTTTTAGTGTTAATGCTGTGTAAATGCTGAGGTACAGGCAAGACTAATAATTTTCACTCATTTTAGTTGGAATTGAAGACAAATAGGTAGGGTTTTAGGTGTGAAAGCAAGTCTTATGACCGATCTTAAAGTTATTAAAATATTATTGATAAATATCTGTATATTTACACATTTATTATATAAATTACAGTAGAGGTAAACACATTTTTGTTGAATACAGGAACTTCTTTAGGTGTGTGGGTAGGCTTTTTGTTTTTTGAAAAACAAACAAGGGAAGGATGAAGATATATTCGTATGATACGTATAATATAAAATTACTTTTAAAGGCTTTTTTAAAAACTTCCAAAACTTCAATTTTATTTTCATATTTTGTTTAACCTCTATCAAGAGTTAATTGTTGGGTTAAATCTTGACTCTGGTTATACTTCTAATAGTCTTTGGCACGCCGGGAGCTATTTTTATAAGCTATTTTAAGTAGAAAGTCAACATTTGAATGTGAGTGGCCACACATGGAGACAGCTATTTCTACCAATACACAAATTGTTTTCATACTCCGAGTAAACATTCAACAATGTCAGAACGACTATGGGTCATTTCAGAATTTAAATTGTAGGCGTCTGCTATTTTCTCATATACATCTTCATCATAAGCCTATCAAGTCCACTGCTGGACATAGGCCTCCCGCAAAGACGCCCACCTATTACGATCTTGAGCGATCTGGATCCAGCGGTTGCCCGCGACCTTCATGAGATCGTCTTTCT
>DWCF01002306.1:0-24662 GCA_018230265.1 Delias oraia | reverse complement strand
GTTTTAATTTACGCGTGAAGAGCTTATCAATGCTATATTAATTGGTCCAACCAAAAAAGCATGATATCTCGGGCAATAAAATCTGTTCGAATACCGGATTTGGTAGGTGATGTTTGTTAATGACGGGGGATGTTGCGTGCAACGTACGACGGACGTTTACGCTTTGATTGGCATTTTGAAGCGTTAATTAGCAATTACTTCCAACTGTTAGAATAACGAGAACACTTAAGCTTACAATAACAAGTTTATATTTAACACGTTTCCCCCCGGTATTATTATTAAAGAACTTATGATAATATATCATTATTATTAAAATAATTAATCTTTATTGTCGTTTAACATTTGATGTTTTAAAGCTTATCAGTTGCAATTAATTGTTTATTAATAATCAAGTATTTAATATTGACATTTCCTGTAAAATTAAAATAATAAACCGAATTACATAGGTGCAGAGCCTAGTTAAATTTACAAGTTCACATACCTTTAGGCTTTTGAGAGCCGAGATCCTTATGCAAGCGTTGCTCCAATTCGTCGACCGCCGCGGCAGCAGCTGCTTCTAGCCTTTGCGGTGACAGAGAAGCGGATCCCGAGGAATTGGTGGAGCCCGACGACCACTCCGGGCCCGGACACAATTCGCCACCCTCCGCTGCGGTCGCGTCGTCCGACGTCGTTGCACCCTTATGTCTCTTACGGTATTCGCTTATAGAGAGCTGATTCGAAATCAATATTCAACATTTTATTTCCTTAATTAAACGCTTATCGTTATAAAAGTGAAATAACAAAGAAGCTAAGCGGATTCAGTTTTTTTACAAAGCAATAAATTGATAGTTCAGATCAATGAAACAAACGCAGAAATGTGAATCCTTGATTGGCACTGGAAACGATTTTGACAACATTCTATTGCAATTATCATCTGCAATAAACAGATATGAGTTGTAAATACTAAATGGTTAGGAGGCTACTATGCTTCCTATCTTATTTGTGGAACCTTGATCTGATATTACACATATCAACAAAAATCAATTATGGCAATTGTATTGTACGATAATATAGATTAATTTACAATATGTCTTCATAACAAGTGCAGTTCTTAAAGTTGTAATTTAAAATTGGAAGTATTTTTATTTTCAGTTATCGCAATGAAGTAATTTACATAAAATCTTTAATGGAAATTTTATAATATAGCTAAGATAATAATAGATTTGTCAGCGGAAAGGCGGTCAAGGTTAATAGGTTCCGTCGTAAATACTCAAACACTTGGATAAAACAGGTGATCATTGTAAAATGATTAAAACTCGCACTCTTCAAATTAGGGCATATTTATGTATACACAATTAGATACAAAAACGTCAAGAAAAGAACTACTTCCATGTTTACGCAACTTTTAGTTCTAGAATTATCTATACCGGTTCATTCTAAAAAGATTAGTTAGTTGAAACTCACCTTTCTCCTTACTGGTTTTGGCTTGTCTGCAGGCGGAGGGTTCAGCCTCGGGTCGTTAGTGCGCGGACAGTAGGGCTTTGTGAGGCGGACGGGCGAAACTTCAGTGGGGACGCCCGACGCGTCCTTATTAGAACTCTTCAGCACGCCCGACAACAACACACTATTATTTGAGTCCATGTTATTCACTCGCGTTAAAATCTCCTGAACACTTTTCAGTTCGTCCACGGGAGTAATACTATCCTTATCAAATATACTAGCGTCTAAACTGGTAGTCCTATCTATTGCACTTTTTATTAACGACATATTTGGTATGTTCTCGTTTATAGACGAGTCCTTTAATGAATATTTCATGTTGCTGAAGATGCCCGAGAAGAGACCGGTTGAACCAAACCGTGTGCAGAAAGGGATTCCTGCTTCTAATGCGCTGGATTGATCGTCACTGTCCTTATCTGTGGATTTAGGAGACTCTGGACATGTTTCATCTAGATGTAGAGGATTCATAGGCTCTTCAGGCAGAGGTATCATTTCTGGAGGAGCCACTAAAGGCATTGGATTCGTTTCTTCGGGCAGTGGAATGGTCTCGGGTGCCGGCAATGGAATTGATTCCACTGGCGGCAGAGGAATATTTTCAGGTGATATCTTCATATCCTCATGTGAATTAGTGTCATCATGGAAATCACCGTTGTATTCTGATTTAATGTTATCATCTTCATTTGTTCTTAGTTGTATACTGATTTGATCATCAACCATGTTAAGATCAAAGTTCAAGTTGACCTTCTTCCGTTTCTCTTTTGGAGGCTTCTTGTTTCTGCTTTTAAGAATTTGAATGTTTTCTGTGTGGAACGAGTGTATTTTCTTTTGTATGTCATCCATTTCATCTCGCTGTGGCGAAGAATTGCCACTCGTGTCTGCTGATTGTATCTTTTCAATGGGACTTTCGAGGTATTTCATATCGCTGTGGATTTCGTTCGTTTCCAATTTAGACTGTGTTATTACAGTCGTGTCTATCTCCATTGGTACCGCTTTACTATTTGTTTCTTCTGCTTCGAAATTATTATTATTATTAACCGCTATCTCTTCCACTTTAGGAATTTCTGGTATATCATCAGGAACGCCAATAATTCGCCTGATATGTTCTGTGTTATGAGGTCCCTTCAAATTCATATTTAATACATCGTGGTCAATATTGCATTGATCATCAGAGCCCTGCCCACTGTCAGAGCGCGTTCTGTCTCGCGCATACATATCCATTATGTTACGTTTATATTGGCGCGCTAATGCAAGCGAATCCTCTTTAACCGGCGAATCTTCCGATGTCATAACTGGCGAAACCTCGTCGTTACACTAAACATTATAATATGGCATTAGAAAAGAGAATTTTAATAATTTACTTTGCTACCCGAATTAGTCATACTTACAGTATCAAGTGGATTTTTATCACACGACAAAGATTCTCTAGCCATTCGTCGTTTTTTCAGAGGAGTTACAATTTCGTTGGGTGGAGATTCTGAAACAAATATGTCTACATTTGACATAGCAAACAAAGTCCTTTAAAATCAGAAATAATGAGCCTTTAAATAAAACGTAAACAAACCAGGACACGGTGAGTCGCTTTCTTCGCTGATAGCCTGTCGCAACCATCGTTTCTTTGCACTGTGATTTTGAGGGAGTTCAGAGGTTTCAACTGCAGGTGTACTTCGGGTTACTCTCTTAGCTTTCTTTAGAAGCTTACTTCTATCTTTTCCTGGCGTTGGAGGTGGTGAGTGAGGCTGTTCTTCTTCATGATAATCCTGTGCGCCACTGAGATCGCCTATCATAGTTGAGGCAACTCGTACTAAACTTTCTAAAGATGTAGTTGAAACAAGAGACGGTGGGTAAGGCGAGTTGTAAGGCGAGGGCGTTCTATCCGGCGATCGGCCGACCCATTCGGTGGCCATGGTTTTCTTAGTCTTTGGCTGTTTGAAAGCAGATTCAACAGAACCAACAGCAGCCTCTACTAGCAGACAAGCAGAACTCAACCCAAGATTCTAAAATAAAAATGATATTAGATTCTCAGAATAACAAAAAAGAACATTGTTATACAATAATTATTAAACATACATCTGTCATAGATTCTTGTGGTTTGTGTTCATGAACCGGTGTCACGGGATCGTTTGTAGAATGTTCGTGAGGCGGAGAGAATGGTTGGGCTTCATCTCCTGAAGTAACCATATCACTATCTGCTGAATTGAGTCTTCGCCGGTTGGATTGTGATGCAGTGCGAACACGGCCTTTACGTCTAAAATAAAAAAATAATTAGAAAACCATAAAATACATTTATTTAAATTTTTCCAATGTTTCTTTATATTACCGTTTTCGCTTTTTGAAACAATTGTGCATCTCTTCTTCGTCTTCTTTTTCAGTGAAGTTGTGGGGATTTGGATCGGATTCTCTTCGTTTTTGCCTCTCTTTCACTTCTTGTTTCCTTTGTTCAGCCCTTTCCATTCTTTCAAAGGCTTTCATTATAGCTTCCATTTTACGCTCCTCTCGTGTCTGTAATAACACAAATTATTAAATAAGAAAACGAATTGGATACTCTTAAAATCATACAATATGCTGTTAATATAATACCATTTTTCTTTTTTCTTTTCCCTTGCTGGTTGTAGTTGGCAACTTTTCTTGTGAATCATCAGTTTTGTCATCTAAGGAGTCGTGATTAACACAAGTTGTCCTACTAGTTCTTTCGGATCGATCATGACATGCCGATTTTGCCTTGACTTCTTTACATTCAGACTTTTCACAGTCAGCAGCGATTTCCAACTTAAGCTGCTTTTCTTCCAGTTTTGGTGATTCTAATTCAGGTTCCTCAATTTTAAATGCCTGTTCATTTGTTGTCTCTTCCACTTTGTAATTATCTATACTAGATATAGGCTCTAAAGATTTGTTAAACTTTTCCATTTTTGCATAGAATGTAGACAGTACTGGTTTCTCTATGGTTTCAAATATTTCTAATTTGGGTTTAATATCCTCAAATTGATTATTATCTGCTATAATCATTGGCTTAATGATTTCTTTTGGCTTATCCTCAATTTTAGGTTCAATTTTTACAAAATCAGGTTCATCTAAATCAGATTTCATTTCTTCTTTAGCCATAAGGTCAATTTCTTGATGGAATTCTTCCTTTAAATTTGGCGGATCACATTTTATAGGTTCAAAATATTCTGGGGACAATATTGGTTCTTTAACGGGGGACATTGGAGGCAACTCGTGTTTTATAGGTGACCGCTTCTCTTGTTTTATTAAAGGTCGTTCACATTTAAATGGCGCAGGAATTTCCTTGGTGGGTGTGGTAAAAACTGAACCCAAAGGTGGGGATAATGGTGAAGATGAACTATAGCTTCTGTTTCTACTTCGTTTCTCTCGCAAGGGAAGGTCAATACTCTTCCGTGATGGTAAGGAAATAGGGCTTATAAGATTGATTTTGCAGTGCTTAGGGTTACCACAGGCACATGGCTGTTTACTACTATCTGAATCATGCCCAACAGTAATTTCTGTGTTGGATTGAATCACACCAATCGTTGCTAAATATACATGTAAAGCGCCTTTCACAATACAATGCTGTAACTCTGCATTAGGTTTACAAGAGCGACGCACAAATCTGGCTTCATTTCCGTATGTTCTCGTGTCTATGCATATCTGAGTGTTATCTTTAGGTAACCTGTAGAAGAAAACGAACGGGCCAGGTTTTTGCCCCCCCGCACGTGCCGAGTTTTGCAACTGAGGCCTATGTTGATTAGAGAGCATATACTTGCCTCTTAATTCTATAATTGGAGTATTTTCTTTTAGATCTTTAGTAGCAATTAATATTTTACCTCCAGCATGAGGTACTGTAGTACACAAATGCGCAGTGATAGCGGAAGCCATGTTTGACGTATTTCCAAGCTTACTAGTGTATTTCATTATCTTTGCGCGCAATTCAGGACTGTAATGGTTAGTAACAGCTATTTCATATAAATCACGCCAATTCATTTGATTATTAGACAGGTTAGAATTGTATTTGTTTCTGTTTAGCATCATTTCCTTTTTTCGTTTCACGCGTTTTTCCGTAAGTTTTCGTTTGGAAACTTTCTTAACCAATTCAGTCTTTTTAGGTCGTTTTGGACCTCTTTTTTGTGGCAGAGTTGGTAAAGAGGACGGCTGAGGCAATGGAGGTAACACTGGAACACTTGAATTATAAGTAGTAACACAGCTGCCACTTGTGTTTGTATATGTTGTAACAGTTAGTAACCTCTTTCGCCTTTGTCCAGGAAGTCTATTACATTCAGAGGAATCAGAATCCGATGCTCCGAGGGCATTCAATTCTTCCCGTTTCCTTAATTGAATGGAACGAGCATGACGACGATCTATGGGGCGAGGTTGACACAGCTCACACATATACGAATCCGGTATGTTATTTCTGTCAATGCCCATGCAGTCTACATGCTGCCATTCTCCACACCTGTCACAACATATCATATAACCGTCATCATGGGTAAAATCGCAAATACATCGAGTTTTCCCTTCTTCTTCACCTTCGGGTGCAGTCTCGGTATCACTTCCTCCTTGTTCGGGAGGCCTTCTCTCACCTTCTATAGAAGAAATCACTGAAGCTGTGTCATCATCCTGAGTTTTAGCCTTATAACTTATAGAGCTTAATGGCATAGATGTAACTGGTAATGGTACTGAGATCGGAGGCGTTGGAAAAACTGGCGTCAATGCAAGGTCAAATGATGTAGCGGTAAGAGCCGGCGATATTTTCATAGGACTTATTTGTGCTGGAGAAGTTAATATCATAGGTGACACAATTGGCGCCGGAGTAGTAAGAGTAGCTGTTGAAGTAGTCGTTACGGTAGAAATAACTACGCTTGTCGGTGACGAGACTGTCGGTTCTTTTTGTAGTGGCAATGCATATGTGTGGTCCAACATAACAAAGACTAAACCTTGACATGGGTAACGACGTAACTCTTCAGAGAGGTTCGGTCTTTCTTCATTGCCAATTATATCATCTGCAGTCAGTAATGTTGATTTGTCTCCACTGCAAACAGGATAAATAAATTAATGTATATATATATATATAAATAAAAATATATATAACATATATATAATAACAATTAAAGTACTTACTACATGATCCTTTTTTGTTTTGTGGGTTTTATTTCAGCCGGTTCTTCAATAACTTGCGGAGATAAAACATTATTTTTTTTCACGGATATCGATGCTGGATTCTGCGGTAACACAAGTTTCGGTTGTGAAAGTGATTGTAATATTTGCGCTGTTAATTGTTGATTAGCTGATACCTGTGTTATTGTGTGATTATCAGAGCTATATGTCTGAACATACCGCAGATTGGGTGTTGTGCCAGATTGAACATAATGAGGCCCCTTCGGAAGATTGGTAGCCATAGGAGCCGTTGTTAGTAAGACTGGCCCACAAGGAGATTGTAGCACCAACCTCTCACTTTTCTGCACTTTTAATGGCTGCTGATTTTTGTTTGGACTTCCGACCTTTTGTATAACTTTTGAGGTATTTGTTTCAAGAAAAGTGGGAGTGGCTTTGTAAGTTACACTGGCAACAGGCCATGTTTTGTTTTCAGATTTAGAGACAGAACCAGCTTGTTGTATTATTTTTATGGGTCTTGATTGATTCTTTTGCACTTGTGAATGTTTACCTTTAACAGTGTTTATGGATTTTTTCCCAGAATGTACTGGCACTTTACTAGGTCCAGACACGACCCGTGACAAAATATGGCACTGCATGCTATTAGGTGATGCAGCGACCATTGCATTCAAATTAGCACCATTGTTTACCTTACCTATGTTTGTGCTCTTGGTAAATGTATGACCATAAGAAACATTTTTAACTGGACTGTTATTGATTATTGTAGGTGATAAAGTTGCTCCACCTATAAGAGACTGGTTTTTTTGTGTTTTAGTACAAAGTACTGAATTGTTTATTTGCTTTTGTGACACAACATTAGCGCTCAATTTATAAACATGATTTTGAGTTCCATATACTTGAGTAGTTATATCCTTAGTTTGGGCAATATATTGCTGAGTAAAGTTTGAACTTTTAGGTAGAGATATATTGCTTAAAATGTGAACTTTCGAGTTTTTAGGATGATTAGGATAATTCGTTTCTACTGTATTAGCTCTTCTAGGACTAGGATCAGTCATATAACTTTCACTAGTGATTATGATTTGAGACACATTAGCTGGTCGATCGTCATCATTTTTAGTATCTGTCAGGGCACTAGTAGCTAAGATTGTGGGCAACCATAAAGTTTGGCTTCCTGTCCCATCTTGGGAAACATTCTGTATAGCTGCTATGTTACCAACAGCACCATCCATATTTATTGTAAAATTTTGAGGTAGTTTGGTAACATTTTGAACAATAGCACTACTCAAAGGGGCTTGAATAATAGTTGCAGTGTTTTCTACATAATTCACATTAGTTGTGTCATCATTTTGTAATATAGGATATGCAATGTGTCCCACACTTTCAAGATTAGTTTCTTCAATTCTCATTATTCTAGGAAGGGATTCTACTGCAATTTCATCATCACATCTTTCATCAACATCATAATTGATATCATTAATTTCTTCTTTATGTGCAGATTTGATAATACTTTCATGGTTAGTTGAATCTGGTTCTGGATCACCATCATTATTTAGTAATGGGACAGCTCTCAAAACAGGAGTGCGAATGCTTGGTAAATCCATATTATTAACTACTTTAGATTCCAAGATATGTTCAAAAATACTATCACTGGAGGCGGTTGGCCCGTAATTCTGAAAAAAAAATAATAATATTGCAATAAATATCAATATAAAATGGATATACTATACTTATTTTGCATAGAAAGTAACATGCTTCCAATAATATAATGGCAAAATGTAATATGGGTATAGAAAAATATGTGTAAAGGAATAATTTATCTATCATCTTCCCTTATAAAATGATATATATTGCCATACCTCTTTACTAAATCTAAAGGAAACAATAATACAACTTCATTAATAAACTCTTTATTTTTATGAAGTATAATTTTAATATAAAAACAAAATTATGAAATCAATATTTTGTAATGTTTTTGTTTGTTAAATACTTATTTACAGCATTATTATTATGGTATAAGATCAAGAACATGTTCAAAATATTCTAGCCATTTGAATCATCTTAAAGCTATAATTAAACTGCTATTCCTAGTAATTAAGCAAGTTCAACAGGACATGTAACAATACTGGAATATACTTATAAGTTTTTGAGAATTTAATATATCATAGATATATCAAGTTGGAATAAGATATGGGAATAAAATAAATCTTATGATATTATCCATATATACTCACTTGCCGGGCCACAGGTTCATATTCAGATGAAGCTGACATACTGAGTATACCATCTTGGGTCAAACCCGAGATGATGCAGAGGAGATCACCCTGGCCTCCAAGATAATTTTAAGTTACTGCAATCGAAAATTTATTTTTTATCCTTTGTCCTCTGATATCTTCACAAGTAGACTTTATTTTGGGCATTTTATTTTCGAGAAAATATTTATAATCTTCGTCCTACGAACACGATAGTTGAGGTCATTGTTTCAAAAATTTATTCAAGAGTCACATTATTTTGCTTCCTACGAGAAAATATATGGATTCACAACACAATAAAAGAAAAAGAACAATTGGAAAGCAGCAAAATCTCAGAAAATAAGTGGATAGGTTAAAATTTAGTGCCGCCATTATTGTGGCATAAAAAGTGATGTCTCTAAACATCAAAAAAGTAAACACTAACCTATAATTATTTAAAATATAATAATACAACCGAAGAAACCAAAGCAATTTGTGCAAAATACTTCAATGGAACATCAGTTTTAGTCCGTATTGTAACAAAGAGATGATTGAAATAGTTATTATAAGAAAATTAGGTATCACAATCTTAACATCAAATTTATTAATTCAAATATATAAGATATAGGGCTAATTAGATGATAGAGATTTTTTTTCAAATTAGATATTTAATCTATTTATATTCGCATACGTCTTATAGTAAAATAGCAAGAAATCCAGATGTAAACACATTTATAATAAAACTGTAATGTAAATTATACTAACCTTTACTGCAGCAAAACTCAATTCCCACGTTGACTCTAATCAATTTCCATCAAATATTTTCATAGCACACTTTAAAAAGATCTCAAAGTATGGAACTACGACCAAAACATTCACAAGAGTCGAAGATGGCGGCCATTGCATTTTCATGATACAAAACAACGGGGGGTTTCAAGGAAGTAATGGAAGTAATGTAGCTTTCCGGTCAAATTTAAACTTTAATATTAATATATTGATTTAATATATACAAAATAGCACATAAGAATATAATAAAAAATATATACTACATTTTGTTTTAATTTAGTATTAATTTATATTTAAATGGCGCTGAATTAAAATCAAAAAGTAGCAAATTATTTGTATTTAATAATAAATAGTAGATGTTTTTTGTTTATGGTAATCTTTGCTTATGATAATAAACAGTGAAAATATGTTCTAGAAAACAGGAAGTAATATTATCTGTAAATTTAATTTCAGATAACACCAAACTTTGTATATTTTGTGTTCGAATGCTGTGGCATCAAAAAAGCGAAGCGCACATTTTAAGATATGACGAAAAAGATATAACTAAAATGATCCAGCATTAACACCAGTGGGCTATTGTTTTACTTTTTACGTTTTAAGTCGTTCTCTGAATACCGTTGATGTATAAAAATAAAAAATAAATTTCAATTATTTTACAAGTTTTATCATTCTCTTATGTGAGACTTTTAATTGTTTTGTACTTATTTTTAAACTAGACCAAATCATCACAATTACACTTTCAGATATTCAAATAAAATTGTAATTTCTGGAACGACAAATCATAAGTATTTCTGGATGAAGTTAAATATAGTCAGTAAGTGTAAAAAAAATCCAATTTTCATAAGTTAGTTGGTAAATTATCCGACTAGAATAATTGAAAATCAATATAAAATAGTAGACTGTAAAATCAATACTTAATTTTTTAAAGTCTATAAACAACTAAAATTACTAATAATTGTTATAAGAAAAATATTTTAAAAGTTCCTTTTGAGATTTGTTATTATACCCTATGAGTTATTCTTAAAAATGTCATCCTGCAAAAACCACCAGATCCTCCCTAAGAATTAACAAGTAATTTTTAAACACAGGTAGAAAATGACGAACTACGCGCGGGAATCTCCGACTCTACTTTGGAGCAACGTCTCCTTTACGCTGCTTCTCAACTTGATAACCTTGATTTAATATTGGACAACTACTGCATGACAACCTCGAGGGCAGGAACTGCAGCATTGTCCGATGGTCACCTCGCGGGGCCCTTTCCGAATCATCTGGCAGTCTCACTTATCATCTGGTATTTGACCGCGAGTTGTGCTCAGCCTCACCTTTTATGTTTTCATGGCGTGCACATTCTTTCTTCACTTGATAGGCCGAACAAGCTAGTGGCATGGAAACTTCTGATTCGGTGATCACAATTATATGTGGCAGGTAAAAAGAAAATATGTACATGAATGAATGATTGGAGAATGAGAATCAAAAGGATTTAAAAAAATGTACTTTTACGTATGACCAATAACAATATACAAAACTTATTTCACAAAAAATAATTAAAAATAAACAGACAAACTTAAATATTGATTGGGCAAAATAAAAATAATTAGCAATTCATTTTTATTTTTAAATGTAAGATTAAATGAAAAAGAAAAATAATCGATTTGGTAAAGAAAGCGCTATTTTACGAGTAAAAATGTTTAATTTTTAAAAAATAAACTATTATATCGGACATTTACGGTAATATGTCAAACAATCAAATTGTTTTTACTAAAATTGGAATATTCATTTCCAGTTGCCAACTTCAGGAAAATTACAAACTAGAGTACAGAATGCTTCACCCTACTAATCAGTAGTCTGTGTTGTGTTCAGAAAGTAATTTTTCGTTCTCCGTGCGCATTTTTAACTTGCATGTTGTTGTAGGTTATGTTTATAACCATAAGTTAAACCTTCAAAATGTCCTCAAATGACTTTATTATAAATGATAGTGATAGCGAAATTGATTCTGACGAAGAGGTAATTTTTAAAACATAATATTTATGGCATACAATTAAAACAACTTTGTATTAAATTACTATCATACTTTTCAGTTGCAAGAAGTTTTTGCAAAGGGCGTCCTAAAACCAGGGCTTATCGAAGAAATAGAAAAGGTCGATAAACAGTATATTAACAATGTGACCGATATAAAAGCAAAAATTAGAGAATTTGAGTTAAAATTGCCATGGATAGAAACTTTGGATTTGGTTACAAGTGTTGCACCAATGGCACCTGATGTGGCTCTACAAATCCAACAGACAGCACACCGCAGAAAGTAAGTTCTAATATAATTAAGATATTATAAGATAATATATAGTTTACTTTACATTGATTACAATTTACAGAAACCTTCAAGAGAATAACAAAGGTAAGCAGGTATATGACCCAACACATGATCCAGTTTTGAATGAGTTCAAGCGTGAAAATCTAATCCATAGACAAGCTCAAGCTGCAGTTTTAGATGGCATCAACCGGTTAAAAGATCTCAACATTCCTACAAGAAGGTAAATTTATAAACATGCAGACATCGCTGTAAAAATTAAATATATTTTATTGTTTGAAATTGTACATACCTAAATAATCAAAATATAATTTCAAGTAGTAAAGATGTTTTAATGTTTGATAATTAACAAATTGTATATTACTTCAGGCCAGATGACTTTTTCGCTGAGATGGCTAAAACAGATGAACACATGCAGAAGGTTCGTAAAAACTTGATGGCTAAGCAGGCAGCTCAGTCAAGGGTCGAAAAAGTAAGACAATTGAGAGATCAAAAGAAGATAGCCAAGAGAGTACAGGTGAACCATTACCACATGCAAATTTTTATTTTTTAATTATTTTGTAAAAAATACTTAATAACACTTAATCAATCAATATTTTAACTTCCAGATTGATACAAAATTAAAGCAAGCTGCAGATAAAAAACAAATGTTGGAACAATTAAAGAGAGTGAGAAAAGGCAAAACAACAGATTTAGACTTTTTAGATGATAATAAAGGTAAAGGAAATAAAGCTAATATTGTGAAGAACAAAGTAAATAAAAAAAGAGCAATGAAAGATCAGAAGTTTGGATTTGGTGGGAAAAAGAAGGGTTCCAAATTAAATACCAGAGAATCATCTAGCCAAATGGGTGATTTTAATAGTTCAGCAAAGAAAAAACCATTGAATTTCAAATCTAAACAATTTAAACCTAACAATAAGAAGAAGAATCAGAGGCCTGGTAAATCTAAAAGGAATAATGCCAAACGATAATCGTTTTTCAAAGATATGCACTTAATTTAAGAACTTAATAAAGATTTTAAATTTATTAGCTCATTTTTTAGACCACTACGTTACAGTATGTAGGTATGGTTTAAGTCAAATATTCCACATACGATGGAAGTAAAACAGACCTTTAGATGCACTCAAGTTACTGTATAGAGCTAATGTCAGGTTTGTTTACCATGTGATTATATTGTTATTTTACCTTGAACACCATTTTTAGTAATTATGATTAAAATTTTTGTAGAATGCTATGTTTGCCACACAACATTATTTTTTTATGGTATAGCGGAAAACGGAGCAAGCGGGTCTTCTATATGGAAAGAGAACATCACTGCCCATGTAAAACCCCGCCACATTTCACGCATTGGTTGTTTCGCTTGCTTTTTTACGCCACTTAAGCACATTTTCAAGGGTCTCCGATATCTCAGCGAAATATAATAGAAGCATCTTTCAAGTACCATTTTACGTTGAGTCTTCTGTGAGCCCGTGGTATCGCTTCAGGCTAGCTGGCCCAATTAGTGCGTCAGCATATGCTTCAACATGGCTCTCCCACGGGTATAGATAATATATGTAAAAATATAAAGTAAGCTTAGACACCGTTTTTGGTGAGTTATAGTACATAGCTCATTTTTAGTTTAAAATATCAACTAGCACTTAATGTCAGATTTTACATGATACTCCTACTGCTATTTGGGTGAACATTGAAAGAGATTCTATGCTAAAAAACTTTATTGCCTTTACCATTTACGGCCTTTGCCTTTTTTCTTTTGCTGTTGTTTCCTTTGCCAAGCGCTCTCAGACGACTTTACTTCAACTCGCGGACTTTTAGCAGTCGTCGTTGCACTAGGTGTCTGTTTACTCATGTCACTAAAAATGTGTTAATTTTTGTGTATGTGGTTAAAACATTTACTTTAAACGAAACATCTCTTGAAATACCAGTCTTTCAAAACGCATATTGCAAGTTTTTAAAGAAATATACCGAAACGACTTCTAAATACGATGAAAAAATAATTAAAAAGGAGTCTAAAACGTTATTTCAAGATTACTTATACTTTAAAAGTAACAACAATTAATACTTAGTACTTGTAGTTTTCAACAATTAATTTGTTTAAACATAATATAGAGGAATACATACTATTGATCAACAGCATTGGTAGTCATCCCTTGACTGCCCTTGATGACGTCACGCTTGATTCCACGTCGCTTACGATAAGCTGTACGCTCGTACTTTGGAAGCCATCTGCAATGCGAAAACTCATAAAAATCATGGCTCAACAATCATCATCATTTCGGCCGTAGAACGTTCACTACATAGGCCTCCCCTTCTTTATTCCATGGGAGTATTTGCCATAATCGCTAAGCTTGGCGGGTTGAAGATCGCATTTATGTTGTATAGTACGCGGAGGACGCTGCTGCCCGGCCTCCGGTTTGTCCCTTAGTCGCCTCTTACAACACCCACATCATCATCAGCCTATCAAGTCCACTGCTGGACATAGGCTTCCCCCAAAGACAATTGTGGAAAGCACAACTCTAATTAATTCACAACAATAGAATTTTTTATTTGAAACAAAATACTTATTTCCAAAAATCTGAGATTTTATTATTATCTGTTGATTACAAAACAAGTACTTATACGCACTTTAAATCAATCAAAGCAAAAGATGTCTAACACAAATTACAAGTACAGGTTAATCTACCACACCGCAGAGGGCAATTTTATTACTTGTTACGCCATGAGTTTCTATCTATAAATCTTTGTATCAATATAACAGTGCATAACTTAAGATAAGAATGACAAAACATAACTTAGTTTTATGTAAACGATCTCTTCCTGAAAATATATTGAATGTACTAAAGCCATCATCAAAAATTATGAGAATAACTTTGTGTATCATGTAATACATGTCTGTAAGTTCTATCTGCTTATTTTTTTTATTCTATATCGGACAACGGAGCAGGTGGGTCTGCTATATGGTAAGAGACCACCGCCGCCACAGACAGTGCATTGTTTGTGGTGCCTGCTTTTTACACCGCTTAAGCGGCCCTTTTAGGGGCTCCGATATCCTCACTCACACTGCGAAACACAGTACAAGTACCGTTTCACGCTGATACTGTGAGCCCGTTGTATCGCTTCAGGCTAGCTGGTCCAATTAGTGCGTAAGGCATGGCTCTTCCACGGGTGTAAACGGGTGGATATTGTTTATTTTACCTTTCAGGATCAGGAGTTTTAGAGAGGTCAGCGGTTGGTGGCAGCTTTGTTTTACGCTTCCGTTTTGTTTTCTTCTTTTGGCCCAATTCCGAACCAGGTGTGCTGAAATACATAATATGAGAACTAAAAATACATGTATATACAATCAATAATATTGTAACCTGTGAGCTATATGATAATTTAATTATGGAACAGAAGAGCTTTCCGACCCAGCCTTGTGTACATCTATCAAATCCGATCTTGTGTTTCAATGATGATTATGATTAATTTAAATACATACCCAGGCGATTGTTCTTGTTTACTCTGCACAGTTTTCTTAACAATTTTAGCGCCCATCATCCATTTCGATGATTCAAGCGCATCTATATCAATATTTCCCTAAAAAATACAATATGTTTATCAGAGCAAATATGCTTAATTTTCGTGTGATCTAATGCCTGAATTGCAAATACAGTCATACCTGGGTAAGTGTAATTTGAGAAATTATAGTAGTTACAGTTTTAGAGGATGGAAATTAAATAAAAGCAGAAACAAACTTAGATAAGAAATTAATTAGAACTTAGGTAAGTTATATATAAGTAGGAAATAAACATGTAAATGGTCGGTATAAAAGTTAAAATTAAATATCTAACATTTTGTAATAATTAAATCAATAATAAAAAAAACCTGGGTAAGTGAGAAAACTTTATAAGTGAGAGTAATAGCCAGGACCCGTCATTATTTAAGATATTATATTTTAAGATCCCAAAACCTCTATTAGCGAGAAACAGAAACCTCTGTAGGAGAGTCGTTTTCCCTCATGGACCTCCGTAAGCGAGACTGCTACTTATTTAATCTATAAGCGAGTCGAGCTTTATTCATTTATTTTATTTAAACGTAAGCCGACAGCCACAGCTCGTTTTGTGATCCATAGAGGAAACCCGCCCGCTCCTTTGGCCTATGGCAAGGTATGCGAACCAATGGCACGCGACGCAATACTTTAGATACGTCACAGATCACAAAACATTTGACAAAAAATTGAACCTGTTGAAACAGGCAACAATTCGATGCTTTGTTACATAAAGTTTATTATTATCTTCCAAATAATCAGAAAGTGAAAATTATTTGATGGCACGTCAAACGAGTCCATTACTTTTTTTTGGAAAAAATTTCAAATGTTTTGTGATACGTTGTCCACTTTACTATATAAAAAAATATAGGTACGGCTACCTAGCCCTATGGCCTATGGTATAGCACCATACAAATATATTCTAGTCATGAAAAATGTTACCTCCAGTTGTGTGATAGGCGGGAGATTGGCGGCGAGTTTCCTAGCGCGCTCCGGCTCATGTTTAAGGGCTTTGACAAGGCGAGCGAGCGTTACTTTGTCATCCGGCGCCGCGCGGACGAGGGTCTCGTACGCCTGCGAGGCCGCGGCGGTGTTCCCCGCACGGCTGTGGGCTTCGGCCGCCGCACGCCACACACTCCGGAGAGCTTTCACTTGCTATATGTTAAACGAATACGTTATATATATGAGGCAGTCATCAGGTTGGATCCGCTATTTGATCGAATGACTAGCGCGTTCGTTGAATGCCGACATTCAATTGAATGACTTGGCCGAACCTTGAATCAACAAGCGTCACTCAACATCCAACTAGTTAGCGGTTTGTAGCACAGCCCTTTGAACAGAGCGTACGTAAAATCAGCCACGTGATTGTAATTTACTTCATTTTGTTCCCACTGCTGCCTTAGCAGTCACCAAAACAAATATGGCATCACACAGCTGCATGGATTCCTGACCTAATCTAACCTAAATATATTCCGGCCATCTATCTCACTCAACGACTTCGCTAAATGACGTTCACTCAAGACGTTGAACGTTACATTCAACAACTTGACTAATTGTCCTTTAGTCAGTCAACTAAATGTCGTCATTCAATGAACGCGCTAGTCAATGGATCAAATATCGGATTCACCCAGATGACTGCATAACAATAATAGCTGTGCTCAGCTAAACACAAAAAATGTTCATATGTATAAAATTTGAATCACACATTCAAAACTAAATACAAAATGGTATATTGTTAATAGCTTCAAATTATATGATCATCATCATCATTTCAGTCGTAAGACGTCCACTGCTGGACATAGGCCTCCCCTTGGACTTTCATGAATACCTGTCGGAGGCGACCTGCACCCAGCGTCTTCCGGCGACCTTTACAAGGTCGTCTGTCCACGTGGGTGGACGTCCCACAATATAATTATATGATACAAAAGTTAAAATAATGAAGATATTTTTCATGCTCTGAAAATATTTAAAAATAATTTTCTCACCTCTTCATCGTTCTTATAATGCTCGTACACTTCAGTGAAAAGCTTAGAAGCCTTGTCGTACTCGTTGTCGGCTGTTAATAAAGTAGACAGAACGCCGATAATAGCCGCTCTGAATTTAAATGCACTTTCTTCTAACAGTTTCACAACTGCTTTACGGTCGCCCTAATAAAAAAATGTAATAACTGTTTAAAAAGTCTGGAAAACGAATCAAAGGGGTACTAAATGCACCGGCTCGTCCAAAGTGATACCACGGGCTCACAGGATGCTCAACGTGAAACGCTACTTGTACTGTGTTTCGCTGAGTGAGGCTTTCGGGGTCACTTAAAAATGCCGCTTAAGAGGCGTAAAAAGCCAGCAACACAACCAATGCATGGACTGTGGCGCGGTTATCCACGGGCGGGGGTGTTCTGTTACCATATAATAAAAAACATATTTTGATCTGCGTACCGTATCTACATTCGTTTGTAGTAGAAAGACAGAAGCTACAATTTTAGTTATTTGTAATAAGTAATAAATAATTGTCATAAGTAGATATTGAAATAAACCAGCAACAAAAATATAATCTTGAATATTAATTTAATAGTTATTCTTGTTGGTTACATCAGCATATTTTAAAATGGCAACCAAAATATCCTCTTTCCGACCCATATAATAATAATAGAAACATTTTAGATTGTTAAATTTGAGAAAATTTATTAAGATCAATAATTAATACATACGTGAAACAATAAAAAATTCATTTAACGTCAAATTCAACTATATTGAGATGTCAAAGATATTTAATTATTGTATTTTGTGACGCGCACTTCCTGCAGAAGTATTTCCAAACCAATACTACTCAGGTACCTTCAGATCGTATCAACAACGTAATTGCAGTAACTGTCTTGGTCGTTTCCCTCAAGATGTTTTATATAAAAATAAAACATTTTACACATTAAACTTTAATATTATAAATTTAAGATTTTAAACGTGAAACAATACCTGTGCTAAAAGAACTTGGGCAGCTGCCAATGTTAGACTATCCCCATATTTAAGCAACAAGCTAATTGCCTGTTGACTCTTTCCATCTTTCACGAGTGAAGACGCTTCAATAAGAACAGCATGGCGATTTTCGTTAAACTCACGTGTTAGTTTAACACAGCATTGCTTGCAGAAGTCAGGCTGAAATAATGTCAAATATGAATCCTCTTCTTAAATAAAAACATTTTCATGAAGGTATATTTATTTTATCCAGTGATAATATATTGGATATTCTTAGTATGTATTTATCTGAGATAAACCTTGCATCGAGAATAATAATTATATCATAATCATCATTTCAGCCATAGGACGTCCACTGCTGGACATAGGCCTCCCCTTCGGACCGCCATGGAGGTATTTGCCAATAACGAGATGCTTGGCAAGTGGGTTGATAAACGCAGGTAGGTTTTATAGTACGCGGAGAACGCTGCTGACCGCCCTCCGGTTTGTCCTTTAGTCGCCTCTTACAACATCTATAGGATAATATGCAGAAGCGTAATTCTACGCCAGCGCATCACTTATATGAAGTAATACAATTAAAAAGAAGTCAGAAGAATATAAAACTATGGTAATCTTTATGTACTGATATTACCTACATTACCTGATTAGAGTAAATAGCAAGTATAGCTTGATTGTAGACAATCTTAGCACGCTGTCTAGAGTTAAGTTTGTGCTCCAAACCTTCTTGGGTTGCCGTCTTCATCCGCTTACGAGAGTCAAACACATTAGAATCTCTGTAATATACAAATATTTATCAATAAATTATAATAATAAATCTTCCTTTAGGATTTAAACAAGATTTTAAATAATTTTTTATAAGACATTTTAATCCTTAGCTGGTCTATAAAAACCATATAATTTGTTATATAAAATCTATTATTTAATACTTCCCATAAGTTGCTAATATATAGAGTTAGTACATATAGAACTTTTGATATATTGTCATCATAACAATAAATAGCAATATTTACCGATTGATAACAACCAAATTGTTACTAGCTATTGCAACCAGAGCCTGATCACTTGGTTTCTCTTTTAGAACATTATGGTAGATGGTTGCGGCTTCTTTTTCTTTGCCGCTTTGTTGAAGACAGTATGCTTGCTGGACTCTATAATAATAAATGGAAAAAACACTATTACCTTTTATGAAAATAATGTAACAAAGGATAATAGTCCAACTTTATATCCAAGTCTGATTAAGAACCTCCACCAAGATCACAACAAAAAAATAGAAAAATATTAGATTTGTACGCATATATACTTCAATTTATGTTATAAGATTTGATATTATTATGTATAAAAAAATCCAACCTAATAATAGCTGCTTCTTCCTTAGCCTCCTCCTCAGAACCTCCATCATCAAGGACACTTTCAGAACAAGATTGCTCAGCCCTTTTCAACACAGGCAATGCTTCACTATATCTGCCCCTCATAGCCAGAATTGTGCCCACATTGTATGACAATTCATATGTTGTTTCCTCAAACTGTGGCAGTTCAGAATTCTGTAATGAAAGATTATTAATTATAAAACATAATTAAGAGTTAAGTTAAACAAAATATATACTAGCTTTTTATAGATATAAATATATATTAAGATTTTTTTGCTGAGTTAATGTTAAAATAAAATATTATGCATTTTAAATAAAAATAAATTTCAACAATAACATTTTTGTCATATTAAGTAGTACACCTTTTTATGTTTGCTCATAATAATTACTTACTGGATTAATTGCTCCAATATTTGCAACAACTGCTGACATATTAGTTTTTCTTTCATCTTCATAATCATCAGTGGTGTTTTTAACAATATCTCTATATAAATTGTAACAGTCTTGGTACTGTTCAAGACGGTATAGTATTTGAGCCCTAGAAAAAATTCTTATTAGAAAAAAGAACAAATTAGCAAGCTTTGGGTTATTGTTGTTATTAATGTTTACCTGAGTTCCTTAAGAGCTGGTGTTAGCTCTGGAGTACTATCCACAGTTTGTAATGCATCTTTAGGCAGATTAAGTCTATACTGGGAATATGCCTTCTCAAATTGTAAGTCAGCGGCCAATGCTGCATGTTTCGGGTTGTTTAAGTGAACTAAAGCTTCTTTAAAGTTGTGAAGTTGTATAAAACAAATAATTTTGCAGTGGAAAGCTTTCTGCTCTGTTGGTGCGATTTGGAGAACTGAAATGAATTTATAAGTTAGAATGCTAAGCAAAGATTATGAAAATAACATCAATTAGTACATAATAAAATTATATAAAACGTACTTTTTCCCGCTGCTTTTAGAGCTCTTTCATAATCACTATTCTGGCAAAACTTATTTAATTCAACATAAGCTTGCACAAGGTTACTTTCCTTGTTGGCAGACATTTTTGACAACCTGGCAGCGGTATTTGACATAAGATAATATTATCACATAGTAGCGTATCCTTAAGGGACGCGATTAAAGTTAAATAAAATAGAAAAGAAGCGTGGGTAAAATACCAATAGAAATTAACTTGATGTTTATGTAGAATTCAAACAAAAGTTATTGTTAATATTTATTTACTAAAGTTATATTTATTATTTTAATCATTATATTGGATTATTTAAGGTTTGGAGACGTTCTGCTAAGTTTTGCTGCTGTTTGGTTAGATGGCGTTGTTATTTAAATAGGTAATTTTAGATTAAAATTAAGAAATTGTAACTATGGTTAAATTTTAAGCACACCAAGAGTCTGATAAAAATAATAGTCAGTAAACTCTAACTATAAAGCCTGTAATATATGAGGCAGCTTTGATTACTTAGTAGTTGGTAGGTACTCAAATGTTATACTGGATTCACTAAATTTATCTTGAAATTATTGGTATGAAAGGGTCATCATTGATTTAGAGATCACCGATCAAAGATGCGAACTATTTTTAATTTTCTGGCTCAATTCGTCGGAGTGCTGCCAATAGCACGTCCCGCCTGCGGACATGTCAACATGACATAGTATCCGGTGAACCGGATGTGAAAAGCGCGGTACACCGCTATTCTGTTACTACTTAGAGAACTAAATCCATTATTATTCTTTAAATTAGTCTGCTGAAATAATTGATAAAATAGACCTTACTTATTTAGGTCCTAATGTACCCCGTACCCAACTGGTACATGCGACCCTGCAGATTTGTAGATTATAAGATAAACCTTATGTTTTATAAATTTCAACGATTATCATAAGAAACAATAAATTGTCAACACATGTCTACGTAAGATTGCTTCTCGGTCTTGTATTTTTGTGACTTAAACTGTACTTTTAAATGTTATAAATTATATATTTATTGTATAAATTCTAAAAAAGAAAATATTTTAGTTTTATATGATGAAAACAAAAATAAGCAAATTTAAAATGAAAAATTTAAGAAAGCTATGTGAAAGTCTACGCTTACCGGCTCATGTGTCGAACTTATCAAAGTGATCAGAACTTTAGACCGCTATAAGTTTCAGAGCGGACGTATTCTGTAGATACGTTCTACTCTTCCGCGAATTAAGAGTTAACTATAATATCTGAGAATACTATAACAGTTATATAAGGTAATACATGTTTAGCAAATAGGTTAGGTTATTTAATCTAGCATGTAAAAACAGTTATAATTATAACTTTTTCTACTGTCTATATAAATATATATATTAAATTTCAAGCAAATATGTACCGTAATAAAAGAACAATTTTTCAGTGTTTAAAAGAGCTGTTTATTAAATATATAGAAGCTTTTTTAAACTTATTCATAATTAATTCTGATAAACTGAAATTATTAATGCCAATATCAATAATTAAGTTTATTTAATCGATTGTTTGTTCTCTTTGAAACTATGATCAATTTTATTTTGATTCTACATCGCAATATCTGTGCTCTAATGGTGCAAGTGGTAAGGTGGAATATCACCATTAAATATTTTTACCTACACCCTTCAGTTCTCTGTGATGGCTGTGAATTATAAGTTTATGCGGGATTAAGATGATATGTTGTTCAAAAAGCGGATACGGTTCTTTCTTTCACCCGTAATGTAGTGTAGTGATTCGGTGCCGTGAGTCTTTTACCAAAGACTAAGACCAGAGAATAAATAAGATTTAATAGCTACATCTGTCCGTGCATTTTAAAGGGAACTACGAGAGTTCCGGATATCAAGGATATCAAATTCAATTAATTTCTACAAACGACATGCTAAGTGCTTTACCTTGTAATTATTGCACAATTTAATAATGTCGTGCAACAAAAAGCTCTCTTTTTTGTCTCTACAAATCAACAATTCAAATTCGAAACATAATAAAGGTGATAATTGACGACCCCGACACACCTAAAACATTTAAAATGTCAATTTGAAAATACAAACCTGAACAAAATTATTCTAGGTAACCAGGGCCATACTTTATCAGACTACGCGTGATAAATTGTGCGAAATTCAATTTAAAAGGGGTAATGTTTGTGTCCCTATTACGACATCACCCGTTGCCTATAAACTCTGACGGTCGAATGAACAATTGAAATGTCGAGGTTTTGTTGAATTTTTTATGGAAATATTGGCCGTTTACATTAGTGGCTTTGAGTCGAGATGCCCGAATAAATCTTTGCGAAAATGCGAATGGTATGTTTGATATGCTTACCGCAGGTATATTCTATTCGGATGTAAGAATTGTAAGGCCTAATTTATGACTAGCACATTCCTTAGTTCCATCAATTCTTTAAGCCTATTATTATTATTTTATTATATTTATATTTGTATTGTTGCCCTTTCCTAGAATATTCTTTTCGTTGTCGTTTGTTTTTTTAAATACTTTCTTATAATAGTATTCAGAGCGCTATGAAACTTCAATTAAAATTAATATTAACGAAATTGTTAGGATGCGCGTCTGCTACCCCAAAAAAGGTTGAACCATTTATAACCGGGGACACTTTTTCAGACAAATTGCCTGAAAATAATTTTAGGCCCAAGATCAGTTATTTACGTAGCTTTATATTATTTGTAAAATATTCTGAAAAGAGGAAATTAGGTTTTTTCAGTTGAATATATGCATTGGAAGCAAATAATATAATATTTTATGTGTAAAAGTCAGCTGTGTCTTTTAGTTTCGCTTTCACACCTGAACTATTTAACCAATAAGGTGTTTTCACTTAATTTTAATATAGTTTTAAAGGTTTTACCTTTTACTGTTAATAGAAATTATAGAATTAAAAGAACAAAATTATCAATTTATATGGTTTACAAAACGTAAGATCTTTTAAAACTAAATAACGGCTGCTATCATAAGAAGGCAACGATGTTAAGCGGAGAAAATTAAAGAATAGGTGAGGTATAAAAATAATGATTTGGCAGCTAATATTAACAATGTCATATCAAACATTGTATTTCAAACATTTGTTAACAACTGTTAGCTTCCAAATCGTAATCTTTTTCTGTTAGGTTAGGTTTGGTTAGAATCTCATTTATTTATAAAAAATATGATAGTAAAATTTATAATATCCTATTTTCTACTTTAAATCCACCTAAATAAATTTAAATAAGTTGTCGCCTGACCCTAAATATAGTTGCTACACCAAAAATTCACTGCCAATTTAAATTTAATCAAAGCTTAGAACTCAGCATAAACCTGCTACTTTATACTTAAAATTCTACTTTACTGAAGCTGCGAATCTATTATTTTTCATTTTAATTATTTTATTTATCATTTTGATTATTTTTAAAACACTTAATCGGTTTAATTTGTCGCTGCGTTAAATACATGCTGTTTAAATTTATATCAAAACTAATTTATCGTGTGACAGTGATCGCGTCTAATAAGCTGTGCGTTCAAGTGAGGCTTTCAATTTGAAGGTTTTAAATCTGTGAAGCGCTTCTGTTTGGTGTAGTAGTGATCACTGAGGATCTGCTAGGATTAGGACGTCAAATGCTTTCAAATTGTCAATAATGCGTATTACGCAGTCTAAGTACCCATTAATATCGCTATTTGAATCATGTGCTTTGGCACTAAAGTTCACTGCATAAATTCTTTCATAATTACATATTTGAAAATGGGCGTGATTTTAAACAAACTGTCAGTTAAGGCAAATGTTTAATTTTAAAAAACATTTAAACAGGAGATTTATTCTACTGTTGTTATTTATTATAATTATATTAAATATATATATAATTATATTAAAAATTATAATAATAATTTTTTAAATTTTGTGATGGTTTTTAACGTAGTGAAAATTTTTAATATAAATAATTACATCTTACTTAGAACA
>DWCF01002305.1:0-24685 GCA_018230265.1 Delias oraia | reverse complement strand
TTTGGAAGTTAGATGATTTTGGTAGCGAATAATTAAGGCTCCCTGGTCATTAGAGCGTTTGCAGGCGAGTTTTGTTTTTTTTGTTTGTGGGTAATCCTCTATGCCTATGAAATTTTTAATTTTAATTTTTTTTTCAATCTTACTCATTTGGGATGTAAAGTTATAATTATTTAATTTGTATCTATGTTTAATTTAATTGAACATTCTATAACAGCTTCAGGGGAAATATTACGCAGTAAGCTACAATTATTGAACCCAAGATAAGCTAATGGAATAAATATAATCTGATATATTTTTGTAGCCTTTTTGTTATACTTTTGAAAATTTTAAAAATCGGCAATTGTCTATAGTAGACTCATTTACTATATAAAACTAATTTTTACTGTTTTAATTACAAATAAAATAAAATAAATTAATTACATTACAAATTCAACTGTGAGGTGTAAAAAAATATTATAAAGTCATAGGCTATACAAAATTTTTCACACTTAAACTTGCCATCAAAGGGGCTTGGTCATGCAGATATTATTTTAGTGGAATTTGATAATATATTTCATTAGGTAGGTATATAAGTCTCATTGTTATTTTTTTTAAATATAAAATGGGAGTCAATGAGTCGGAGACTAAGCTAGGCTAAGTGATCCTCGAGAGCCTCGCTGTGTCGTCTCTTAAGCCTACCAAGAAGCGAGGGGTATCGGGTTCGACTTCCAGTCCGAATGTTAAATTATTTAGAATTTATATTCGTTCTCTGGATGGGCTTGGCATTTGTCTGTCGAGTTTCTTAAAATTATGGGAGTGTGTTTAATACATACTTGGTGACCAATTTCTAGGTGCTGTGTAGGCTTGGTTGATTGTGTACTTCCCAATACACAGGAAACCGAGAATGGCATCATGTTCTGGTCGCCTTGTTTTGAAAGCCTAATACGACCCTGCGAGGGCTTTCCTTGGGCCAAAACTCTCAAAGGGATACTGGAGCCGGTTGACATTCTGTCGGCTGGTGCCGTCCGGTTTTAGTTTGGTTATTGCACTCCGAAGGCCGAGTCCCAAATATCCTTTCGCAAGAAAGGAATGTGTTAATGCGTTTCCTCGCTTTAAAAAACATTCACAATTGAAGTTTAATAATTTATGGCCACAAGTGAACCTCCACACAGCCGTTCAATTGTCGATTGAAATCCGCGAACTCGTAGCGACAAGAGAGAGAGTGAGTGAGTGGGATAGAGATATAATTGCGGGCTGAGTGCGTAACGAGCTGTCGCCATTAGCTCGCATTGTCCGTCCAAATGTATTTCATTTGACACCACGAGTAGCTTCGCTCTAAGCAGATGTAGGTATTATATGCTTTGTATAGGCAGGCGCCTTGGTGACAATGCGAGAAATTTTGTAAACTTTGTGACCAAGGCGGGGCATGTTAGTAGTTTTATATGTAGATTGTATTTTAATATATAGATTCAAAAATAAATATATGTGAGGATATCGGAAGCCGAAATTACACCATCTAAGCACTGTAAAAGACGCTAATACAACAGAAGCGCGGACTGTGGTGCGGTTGTCAATGGGCGGCGGTGTTCTCTTATCATATAGGAGACCCACCTGCTGCGTTGTCCACTATACAGTATATTTTGTAATGTATCCTCAGTTACTGCTTGCTTTAACCACTTTTAACCTATACTCACTGTAATAATTATTAAAAAATAGGATGAAATCCCATTTTTGAAATGATAAAGTAGCATTATCGTCTATTTTAAGCAGTATTTCTTTACAATAGTTCTCGGAACAGCGGCGGTAGAGCCTAGAGCCTTTGCAGTAGCCCGCGAATTCGTTGTGTGAGATGAGTTGAGCCGAATCGAAACTAATCAAACGGTGATAATTAAATTGAAAGGGAGATAAATACCGCATAGTACTTATTAGTAGTTATGTAACTAGATGGCCTTCCACCGGAAAGATTTGGCAAAATGAGCCCTCATGACAAAAAGGTTTTGCGGGAGCGAGTGCTAATCGACACTCGTATCGGCTGTAGATTGTTCCTCGGAGCCTTTTAGAGCCAGCACGAAGTGACGTTGATGCCAGATGGACTGGATAGTATGGGAATATCATTTGTTTACAACAGATTTCCTATTACCTGTATTTGTGTCAAATCTGCTTCAAACAGCGACTAGCGTATATACGCAGATGTATGAAGAACACCTAAATAGTAATAAGATTCAAAGTCGAACTTTTTCAGTAGAATAGTAATTTACCAATTAGTAACGTCAACAATAAAAAATTAACTAGGTACGTAATGAAACTTTAACCCGTGGGAGAGCCATGGTAAGGCATATGCAGACGCCCTAATTGAGCCGATTCGTCCGAAGTGATACCCCGGACTCACAGAATGTTCAGCGTGAGATGGTAGTTTTACTTGAAAGGTGCTTCTACTGTTTCGGTGAGTGAGTGAGGATATCGGAGGGCCTTAAGAATGCCGCTGCGTTAAAAGCCAGCAACGCATGAGCGGTTGGTGATGGGCGGCGGTGTTCTCTTACCATATAGGAGACCTACCTGCTCCGTTGTCCGGTATACCAAAAACTGAAAGCAGCGCATACGTCAGCCCCGTTGTCCGCTATACAATAGAAAAAACCGTGTCTTAAATAGAGTAAGAGCGATGAAAAGCAAAGCGAGCGATTAAACACTCGGCTCTTTCACGCGCGACTCGCGAGCCTCGAGCGGTTCTAAGCCGTCGTCGAGTTGTATTGTGCGGGCGGTGGTTCCGCTCGCAAATCCCCCGCTTAAATACGGCATGCGAATGCGGGCACGGGAAGGCGCGGAGCTATTGCGTTCGCACTTTTCAAAATTCCACCGATTCCAACTGGTGTAACCGCTACTAGTCAAGTAGGTATGGTTTCAACTATATGAGAATGAAAGTTCATCAAATTGTACCGCTTAGGCGGAGTAAAACGCCAGTCATAACGGCGGTTGTACACAGGCTGTGCTTATCTTTTTTTATGGTATAGCGGACAACGAAGTTGGTGGGTCTCCTATGTGGTAAGAGAACATCGTCGTACACATACAAGGATGTCACATTCCGCGCTTCGGTAGTGTTGCCGGCTTTCTTCGTCTCCACAAACACTCTTACATCTTCATTCTTACATCGGAAGATACCAGACACGTTATAAATATAAGTATAATTTTGAAGAATCGTTATGCTTTTCTTTGTAACGCTTCGTCTTGTTTCAGATCGCTCGCAATCGTTCGGTCCGAGACGCAGCGGCTACGTTCCCCACCAGGAGTACATCGAGCAGGGCTATAGCCGCCCGGGCTACCAATCTAACCAGAGAGGCAACAAAGACTGGAACAATCAAGATAGGACTGGTAATCAGGACAGATTCAGCAACCAAAATCGATTCGGCAACCAGGACAGATTCGGTAATAAAGACAGATTCGGCAACCAGGACAGATTCGGCAACCAGGACAGATTCGGCAATCAAGACAGATTCGGCAATCAAGACAGGTCCGGTAACCAAGACAGATTCGGCAATCAGAACCGTTCCGGCAATCAGGGCTATTCGGGTTATCAAAATCCAAGGTTCGGTAACAGCACCCAAGGTTCAAAGAATCAGAACCAGGGTGGCTGGAGACCACAGGGTCCTAGTAGGTACCAGGGAAATTCAAGTTGGCGTTGATTTTTAGTTCATTACAATTAAGATAAATGGACACGGACGTCGTTCATACGAATGACTTAAAATCTATTATGTATCATGTAAATATATTTTCTTTCGTCATCATTGAAGCCGTAAGACGTCCACTGCTGGATATAGGCTCCCCTTTTTTTAATTATCATTTGGAAATTGCATTTTCCATACAAAATATTCGATCATTTTATATTTTAATATTTTTCACTCTTAGTATATTTAAGAGTGATCTCAAAGAGACATTACTGTTACTCAGTGAAAGGCTTTGTGTTGCGCCGGACATGAATTGTACCTATGGTTGTTCCGCCGATCACTATCAGAGATTTTGACTTTTTCTAGTAATATTTTGGAGATAAAGTAAGCTAGAAATCAAACTGTAAGTAATTGGACGTTTACAAAAAAATGACGATTACCATATAGTCCTATAGTCTATACTAATAAAAATAAATTTACCTCTTTTTCGCGTTAATGCATTAAAATAGAAAATTATCATCACAGACCCAACTTACCAAACTTACCCAACTGCGTACACAAATAACTGGTTCCACTGATTGTATTTTCACGAAGATTGTGTTCCAGCCGTTATTTTGAAAATAAGTAATTGAAAGTGTGCATTTAACACGTCCGATTTGATATGGAAAAGACAAAACATTGCAATTAATTGAATTTATATATATAAAAAGCATAAGTAATGAGAAAATGATAGAAATAAAATATGTTTTTATAAAATTTATTTTTTTATTGCTTTTCGCTCTGAACCTCTCCATTTCCTAACTCGTGGTTATGTATTATACAAATAGGATTCTTATTTGAAACTAATTTGATTTTTTTCTCTGAAAATAAAGTAAGTTTTTTTATTTGAGTACATATTCACAATAACATAACCTTAAATTAAGCTAATAGACAATATTACATGAAAATAAAAGTCCTAAAAAAATGTTTTGATTCATACAACTTATGGAATAATTAAAATTTTGTTCTGCTTTATTACAATTAATTTTAATATATATAATTCTTAAACGAGAAAAGTTTGAACATTTACGTATTTTTTTCATTTATTATTATGACGAGACAGCATTTTGTCACTTACGCTGCTATTCTGAGAGCCCGTAGTATCACTTCGAACGAGACGGCCCAGTTATTGCGATAGCTTATGCGTCAGCGTTAAAATACACTTGCACGTACATGTTATTTAGATCTGGGATCTTAAATTATAATGTAGGTATATAAACATATACCGAACTGCTCGGTCGCGATCCGTCAGAATGATCATCCTGAATTGGCAAAGTTTGGTCGACTGCGAACCCAAATTAGGCATAAATGATTGCCGTTGAGAATGCAATCAGTAGGCTGGATCGGTGCATAGTTGTAGGTACCTGGACAAAAAGTCGCCGTTAGGTTCATTCAGATCTCGAGTGGCATCCAGCCAGCGGGGTCCCTAATTTCCTTTCATCCGCACAATTTCGAACCTTCGATTGTGGTAAAAAAAAGAAATTAAAAAACTATTGATCGCGAACAAACACCACTTGAGACGCGCTTTGTACCGCCATATTGGAAATTTGACGGCAACATGTTCGTAATGTGATTTAAAAATTGTTTGCTTTTTTTACTTTTTAAACAACGGCTTGCTTTATTTTTCGTATTACGTTGTTCTATAGGTACCTACTTGTATACATTCAAATTCAATGATTTTTTTAACAACGGAGCAGGTGGGTCTCTTATATGGTAAGAGTATCTACATCCTGCCGCCCATGGACAACTGCGCCACATTCCGCACATTGGTTGTGTTGACGGCTTCTCACGCCATTTTACGGCATTTTCAAGGGCTTCCGATATCCTGACTCACTCAGCGAACTGCGAAAAAGTAGAAGTACTTTGAAGTGCCTACAACTGCCATTTAACGCTGAATATTCTGTGAGCCCGTGGTATAACTTCGGCCGAGTCGGGTCAATTAGTGCGTCCGCATATGCTTCATCATGGATCTTCTTATTTAACTCTGTTACTAATGGTCACAACTTTGCCAGTGTCAGTCAACATGGCTCTCGCACGGGTGCTACACTATTAAGACACTCGCCCGACCAGTGTCAAGCCCTTCCATAGACCGAATAAATTATAAATTACAGTAGTCCAGACTGGGATTCGAACCCGATACCTTTCGCTTCATAGTAGACTTATTAAACTATTTAGCTACAAGTCTCTCAGAATATATTGTACATAGAAGCACTTATGAGCGTTTTAAAAAAGTTACAGTCTGTCAAAGAACACGGCTTCAGAAAGGCAGTCAAAAACTCAGCAAAATTCAATTGTATATGTTAATATTAAGAACGAGCTACGAACGTCCAAATTCCGAGCGACAGTATCGCTCAACTTTCCTACTTTATAATAAATGTAATTATTAATAATTTCACAATTTAGGATTTAAATTTATTCAATGTTAACTCTTGTATACTTTGCTTGGTAATATTTTGAAGATAAGACAATTATTGCAAATATAAACACCGAAAACAGAGGACATGTAAAATGTATACCGTTTAATACTTTTGTCGGGTTTTAAAAATATTGGATTCATTCAAGTGTGATATGTCCGGTCCCAATTTCTCACGCATTACAAACACCTGACTCGCATGAGGCAAATTCGCGAGTTCCCATCAAATGGCGCCGACTTCTGCTCACTTCCCATAAATCTAGAATGATCATTTCACCGTGCAATGTCAAAGTCGCGTAATGAGCGCAAGGGCGGGACAGCCAGCGTGGCGCCGACGGTCCCGCTGAGATCGCGTGATCCCGAATGGCGGCGTGCAGCGCGCGCTCAGCACGCCGCCCATAGATGATAGACTCTGAGGCGTTCGAAATTCAAATTCCGTTTGACAGATGACTTCTTCTTAGGGGAGTTTTGATTTCTTCGCAGTGAGCGTTCAAGTGGCTCTGACTGGACGCTACCGAGTGTGAATGAGCAATTTTATGTGAAAGTGCTCGACTTGTGGGAAAGGGAACGTATTTATTGATTACGTCAACTTTAATTCGGTCTCTTTCATTAGTATCGCCTCGATTAATGTTTTGTGTATGAAGCATTGGGAGATGTTCACTCTTAGACGACAAGAACACCTTATTGGATAGGTAACTGTCCTGCGCATTTAAATCATTTTATATGTTTATTTGATAAATACCAAACTTGCAGCTGTCATAATATCTAAGTAAAATTATAACATGAGAGAGGAAACTAGATACAACAATAGGTATAGGCTTACTTATATGTGATCAAAAATTATCTTATTACTAAGCTTATTTTTAAAATGTGTTTAATACAGTGAACTTTTATTTTATAACTGATATATATATAATGTGAATATTTATCACATTTTATTCGTAATTGATATTATTTTTCCTGTTATAAAAACATGTTAATTTGAATCTAATTGATTGACTTAAACGCCTCCACAATTTCCTATAGCAAAACTTCTCGTACCCATAACAAAAAGCTAAAACTCCACAACTGGATTTATTGCCTCCCAACTGACCATCCAAACAATCGTGAAACTCGTAAATCAACAAAACAAACTTACTTTCACAGATAACTGCCGAATTAGCGCGTAAAAAACTAAATTGTTCTACATCCCGCCCAAATTTGGCATTCGCGTCACGAAGCGAGCCGCGTCCCTGCCATTGGTAGCCATTGCTCCACTCTGATTGGCTGCCAGTTTGACAGTAATGGCGTTAACACGACGATTCGTATTTTGAAACGTAGCAAGTCGCTCGCTTTGCTGAATTATTTTCAACCTTATACTATGTAAATAGAGGTTATAATATACGTAGCGAGGGGAAAGTTCTAACATTTTGATTGTCATTTCCTCCCCTTTGGCCAGATGTTGCCACACTTGGTAACAATTTCACCCACAGCGTTTCGAAACCTATTGTGCAACTTTAGTTTTTGTATTATTTTGACTAATTCTTTTGTCGTGTGGTTGGTTAGATTTTATCAGTGAGGGACGAGGGTGAGCCGCTCCATTGATGCGTTCACCGCTACCGGTTTTTAAATGGTTTTTATATGTTTTCTATTGGGCTATTAATTCTTTTTAAGCTGAACTAACTATTTTCATAAGTACAACCTTGTTAATACTACTAGAGTACATCGGATTGATCTATATTTATATTCATTACATATTTTAAAAAACAACATTGAAAACATGAATAATACTCTGAAATGTATACAGAAAGCGAATATATAAATTAGGATTGTATATATTATGAATATATAATAAGAAGCTATTCAAAAACCGAAGAATCATCCTAATAGTTATAGCACTAGGTACCTATGTACAATTAATTTCCGAGGTCACGCGACCCTCACTCAGATGCCGAAAAGCATATCATATTTAATTTATCGAGTGAAAGTAGCCGTGACTAAGCCATGTAATATTCGCGCTAGGCCGCCTCGTCGAGTGTAATATTTCATTTTATTTTTTACTCTTAATTCGCGCGGCCGTTTCGAGCACTCCAACGGACCCGAAAATCTCGAAAATTCAGCCGTGTGTCGCAATTACAGACGCGAATCTATGAGGGTTCCGCGATCGATATTAGCACGAGCGAATATAGACGGAAGGTTTTATGCGTTTGTTATGTGCTCTTCTGTTTTATCGTGCAGATTTCAGGTGAATCTTTAGTAGGAATTGAACTAACCTTTTCGGATAACTAAGCCCAAGACCGCATAATTTTAGCAAGACCAAGGCCGACCAAATAGGACTTGAGAAAGAACAAGACTAAGCCTGCAAGACTCTTGCGTCTTGCAGCTTTTTTTTGGCAGTGATTTTTTGTTTTTTCAATAAATCTTTAGACATATTTTATAAATCTAGTTGGTCCTTACTATGGCTATACTAATTTAAGCTCAAAATGTTCCTATTCTGATAGGTTTTTCTAAGATCTGATGTAAAGTTTAATAAATATCAATAGTCTTATAGGTAAATTCAAGTCTTGCCAGACTCTTGCTGCAAGACCAAGACCAAGACTGGGAGCGTAAGATCAAGACCAATATCAGGTGTAGGTATTGGCGCAAGACTAAGACTAAGACTTAAAATTATAACATACATAAAAATATTATACTTTTTCGTGTAAATTAGATTTAATTTATAATATTTTTACGGTTCAAATTTAAATAAAATAGTAATAATTATTTTTAGAGTATATGACAAACATTTAAATTCTGTTACTGTATGCAGTTTTCTGTTCTTCAAGTGAAACATTTCTTGGAATTTGTTATCAAAATCTAAGTAGATACAGTCTGAGAGAGCCAGTTTGCCACAGATACAGAAGGCGGTAGAACGAAACGTTAACTCTATTTTTGGCGATTCTGTGCTAAATATTTCACGTAAAATTCGTCTATCAAAAACCCCCACGGACCTCTAATCCAAACCGCCATCTGACGCAGAATTATGTATTTTGGAAAAATCTATTGTTTTCTAATCTCCCCAGGTCCTCCAGTGAATGACCCATTGAACGCTATTTTCTATACGTTCATTGTAAAATGTATTATATAGGGTTTTTATGTTAGCCAGAGCACCCTTCGCGCCTTGTATTTGCATGCACTTGGAAATTTATAATACGTGTTATTTAAAGTATTGGAACGGCTACGGGACAATAAAATCGCTTACGGAGTCATTTGTCACCGTGGAAGCCATTCACATCGAAGTCGACGATTTCTATTTCATATACTTACCTAGGAGCACCTAGTGGAGGTCCGTAAAAGGCGGCGAAAAAGCCAGCAACACAACTAAAGTGTGGATGGTTGCTGTCTTGTCCATGGGCGGCGGTGATCTCTTATCATTGAGGAGGCCAGCCTACTCCGTTGCCCGCTATAGATATGTAGGTACAATAGCCACTTACCTCTTAAAAAAGTTACAGACTGTTCAAGAACAAACCCTGATCTTATAAAAGGCGTCAAGAAAGTGAAATGTGTTTAATTTTTTATGCAATTTTTATATTATAGCTGACAACGGAGCAGGTGGGTCTCCTATGGTAAGAGATATGGTATGATATGGTAAAAGAACATCACTGCCCATGGATTACCGCGCCGCAGTCCACGCATTGGTTGTGTTGCGCCTTTTTTCGTCACTTAAGCGGCATTTTCAAGGCCCTCCATATCCTCACTCACTCAGCGAAATACAGTAGAGGCACCGTTTCAAGTACAACTACTATTTCACGCTGAGTATTATGTGAGTCCGTGGTATCACTTTGGACGAGCTGATCCAATTAGTGCGTCCGCATATGCTCCAGCATTAAAATTTATAAACTTTAGAAAAGGAGTGATTAAAATCCGAACCCCAAGCGACATTATTGCGTAATAATTCTTTTATTTCACCTTAATACAAGAATTAAACTTATCAGGCACTTGTGTTTGTATTTGAAAACATATCATCGTAAATTTTACAAGCTTACAGTATTATTGAAATCACAAAAGAAATTTTATTACGTTACTTACTCTACTTGTCCAAATAGGTAAATACTATTGGTAGGTGTAAGATTTTTCTTTAGAGAATCGCATTGAACTCTGTTGATTAAGAGCTGAGACATACACTATACATTTTTTATATACTACTGTTTTATATTACAGTGTAAACTCCATGTAATGTCCCTCGATTTGACGACAAACTCTCTAAAACGTCGAAATCAATTGGCTTTAGTTGGTTTAGCTTGTCTTCCATCCACTTTTTCTTCTCTTCATTTAACGACAACTCTTTATAACGCAATAAAATGCACAGTCCGTTCAGTGTCGTTATATAGAGTTTACACTGTATTTTCTAAAATCTGCGAATTTTCGTGGTGTTATGTGTAAAATTGGTGTATCTTTTCGCATAAAGTATTCAGTAGTGTGAACAATGAAATGGAAGTGATTTAATTCTGATGATAAATTGTCAATAAAACTCATTTTTTCGCCATGTCACTTGTGATTAAATGAATATAGGTTATAAAGGGCTAGAACCCAGAGCCGTCAAACCAGAGATAAAAAAGCAAAGATAGTATAAAAATATATGCAAAAGCTTTCACATGTACAAAAGTGTAATAAAATGAAGGAAACAATGAGTGGAGAGGTCAGATGTAAGTCCATTTACCTTCAAAGGCTTTCAACAATTGTATAACATGAAGGAATTCGTAAATCACAGTAACAATTCACATCAAACGATACGCTTTGTGTCTCGAGTACATTTCCCCATTGTTTTGTGAAATGTGCCATTAGCGGGCCACACAAAGCGCGCTGAGCGCGATGTCAGATCGCGCGCCATTTTGCATGAGCTCCAGCAGTTGCCTTTTCTAAATCATCCATAAACAATACATTTGTTACGGGCTGATGTAGGTATAGAGTATAAAGTATAAACCTATATAGACCTATACCTATAGAGGCGATAAGAATTTGAGAGCCTCGTAGCTACATGGTTTTATAAGAAGCGAGAGGTAACGTGGTCGAATCCCGGTCCGGACAAATTATAATGTAACTTATAATTTATTCGGCCTCTGGAAGGGCTTGACAGTGGCCGAGAGAGTGTCCTAATAATGTCGCACTTGTGGGAGAGCCCTGCTAAAGCAAATGCTAACGCATTAATTGGGCCGGATCGTCCAAAGTGATACCACGGGCTCATAGAATACTCAAAGTGAAATGGTAGTTGTGCCTACTTGCAGCGGTCCTTCTACTGTGTTTCGCTGAGTGTGTCAGGATATCGGAGGCCCTAAAAGTACCGCTTAAACGGTGTAGCAAGCCAGCAACACAACCAATGCGCGGACTGTAGCGCGCTTGTCCATGGGCGGCGGTGTTCTCCAACCATATAGAAAACCTGCCTGCTCCGTTGCTCGCTCTACCATAAAATAAAACAAAAATTAAATACTCTGTGAGTATATAATAAAAAATACAGACAAAGTTTAGTAAAACCCACTCTCTTACAAGGTTTGAGTGATATTTGTTTCTCACAAACGCCACGGCGTCAAAGGTATGTCTAATAGGGCCACCTGTCATGGCGTCTAGTCCTGTCAAAATATTAAACACAGAATGAGAATGGATTGAAATAAAAGGTATGTACTCCAGTGTTGTCGAGAGAATCTTACTAGTCATGCGCACATTAAGGTTCTTTGCGCTTATTTTAATTTATTTTTTCGAATACAAATGAAAATCTTAAAAATTCAGTTTTAATGATAAAAATAACATTTTTTGAAATCTATAGCGGACAACAGAACAGGTGAGTCTTCAATATGGTAAGAGATCACAGTTGTCCATGAACAATCGCGCTACCTCCGCGCATAGGTTGTGTTGCCGACTTTTTATGCCGCTCAAGCGACACTTTTAAAGGCTACCAATACAAAAAACTTACAACGTTGATAGGTATTATTACAATCAAAACATCTGTTCTTACTTTTAATGAAACAGTAACGTTTCAGTAAATCATTATAATACACAACCCAGAAAACATCTTATTATTCTTAAAGAAATTATTTGTTAACTAAATATTAATTGTTACAGCTTTAAAAGTATACGGAACCTGCTTGTCCGTCCTAGCGTCGGTGGTCGCTGGGTAGAGTTTTGACATTGGCAGCTCGTCGAGCTGGTAATGAGGCGTCGGGACGGAGCTGCGAGCCACCATGACTCGCTATTTGTATTATTGCGAACAATTAATTGTCACTAAAGACGAATGCCCTAAAAAATTCCATTTCAATAAAGTCAAAGATTTCTGTCATGAATAATGTTCGTATTAATATTCATCTTTGGAATAACAGTTTAGGTATTTTAGACAAAATGTTGTCCCACGTACGAACACACGTACGTTATAGGGATTTAAACTAGAGACAAGTAGTCAAGAATCTGGATTTAATCTTTGTATGTTATTTGTGTATAATATTTTGTGCATAAGTAACTGGATTTATTAACTTCTATAGCGATAATTCCAAGCGACAGTATCATTTCAGAACCCGTCTGCTCTGTAGTAGGTACGAGATATCTATTAGCATTTTATTAATTTGACTTAGTATTTTGTTTAGATAAAACTGATATAATTTCCTTGTAATGAATTACCTATACCTATTCATCTTATGTCGTAGGTACCTTATTAGCGCCAAAATAAAATTTATCATATACTTTTTAAGTTAATAGATCAAGGAAATTCTAGACAGAAAATGATATGATATGATAATTTAGATTTTTTTTCTATCGCAGCGTAAACTCAGGTCGCGTTAATAAAGATTGAGCACGTAAAGCAGCGGGATGGCGGTAGTTCCTTAATAAATTCATTACAACGCACGCCCGTGCTCTATCGATTGTGGCCTCTTTGCCCGAACGTGCCAGAGACAATCGACGCGATGGCGCTTCTGTACGCAGCCATAGAGCCAACAACAAGAGCTTATATCCGCACACTTTCACACAAATACCTCTCTTATCGCCACGAAATAAAACCCAACTCCGCATAAACGATAATATAAAATGAAGCATTCCACATCAAAATCTTCAAAAAATAAATTTTCAAGCCAATGTTTGCGGCGCGAAGGAAAATCGATCTAACGCCGCTACGCTTAGGGATGAATCGTACTCGCGGCGCGGGCTGCGCTATAAAACCTTTTCGAGAGACACGTTGACGCTCTTTGTCTCTGCCTCACTGTCAAGCGTACTTGTGTTTTCCCGCGTTTTTTGTTCTAATTAGTCAGCCCGAGCCCCTCGACATTACAGACCTTGTGCGCGGTTGCTACTTCGCTATATACGCGATACCGTCGTGTCTTTGACAATGGCTAGGTATATTTGATACCTGCCATTGTCATAATGAGAGGCCAATTTAACTCGCTAGTTAGCTCTCACCGACTTGTGCAATTGCCCATTGTTTGGACGTGATGACCTCATTATTAACCTCTCGAAAAACAAATGAGAAAGCTTCAGCCATTCAGCGAACAATACATTTCCTAGAGGAAAACAAGACAAATAAACGTTACTATTTTGGCTATTTTTCTAGAGCCATAGACAATGCTGAAAGAAATTGCGAATAGAGCTTTTTAGAATTTCTTTTTGCAGCCAATTTTCATAATTTTTATCCAAACAATGCAGCTCATTATATGTAGAGAGAATAGATTTTTTCTAAATTATTCTTTGAATAAGTATATTTCACATCTCTTACAATAATTTACAGACGCAATAAATCCAAGTACCTAAGTATTCCCAAAAAATAAACCTATAAGTACTATATACCTATATTTTATTGAGTTTTATATGTTATAAAAATGTCTAAATACGATGATTTAAGAATACTTACGTTTTAGAACTCTGCCTGCAAAGATAGTGTGTCTAAATCACAGTCTTAAAATAAATCACATTGCATAAGTGTAAAAAACATGCTTGTATATTGTATGTATTATATACAGTCAAAGATATCCCCAAGAGAAGGCGTGTTTCTGAAGGTTTAGCTTAAAACGGCAAAAAGCGGAATGGGAAACGCAATATTTCATAGGAAGTCATAAATAAATTGGTTTCCCGTAAGGGGTGTAGCTGTAAACAAATTTGTGAGTATTGTTCGGGGTTGCCATGAATACAGGGGTGCGCCAAGATTTACCATTCATGGGGTTACTATCTAAGACTTCGCAAATTGTAATTGCTCTAAAAGCATTTCTCCAACAACTTTCTCAAACGTGAGGGTTTCGGAGGGCGTAGCTGGTTCAATTTAGCTGTGTCTTGTAATCTATTCTATTGCAATCATATTAAAAATAAAAAGGTTGTTAACAACATATTGGTTGGTATATGGATAATTTGTTTTTTTTATACTGGAAAGTACGCTCAGTAATTTTACTCTGTAGAAATCCGTAACAATTTTCGTAGTAGGTACGTAGCACTATCACAAAACTGTCGATATAATATATTCCCACGACAGAAAGCAATTATGTACCTACGATGTTTTATTGCAAATTTATTATATTTACTGTTAGAAAGTTTATATACTTTATCTTATGTGCTTCATATTTATTAAATATCAATTAATGTTGCAAAAAAAATCATAAAAATTTGAAATATAATTTTAATTTGTCCCTTGAGTTATATTTGAGAGATAAATATAAAAAAGCAATACAACTGTTATGACAGTCCCATTTAGAACTCGATTGGTAGCAGTTTGTATCTTTAATTATACTTAATTAATTATGAAAATAGGCTCACTAAGGACATAAGGTACTGAGTACCTACTAAAATTACAAAAACGTCTTTAGGTAAAGTTTCTTATATTTATCTGTTTTGATTTTATTGTATTTAAATTTATGGGGTATCAAAAAATTCAGTTCAGCGTTGGTAGTAGATAAGTACATTTTATAAAATTTACCTTAGAAAATGTACGTACTCTTCATAATAAATAGTTTATTTAGGAACAGGAGGCTCATTCTATACTTGGTTGATTATTTAGGTAAGCACTATGCCTTCTTAAGTGTGTACTACTATGTCAGAGGTTAGTAGAAAAATATGATTGAACAATTTAACTTTCTGCTTAGTGATACAATTTTTAGCCATTCTTAATAAAGTGATTCTACGCAATAAATTGTGTGAATAACGCAATTACTTGAGCTAAGTTTTAAGCAATTACGTCGATTGTAAAAGGAAACGTATGAGACAATGGAGAGAGCAATAGTTTCCAATTTCGCCGCCCTCACCTGGCCCTCTCGGATAATCCACCATGTTATTAGCCTGCCCTCTCTAATACGGCGCACGTGCACAACTCCCTACCTTTGTTCTATCAAAATTACAACTCAGAATTTGTAACATTCAACGCAAAAATGCCATCTTCCATTTTATACTCTAAAGGTGTAACAAAAGAGGTTAAATTGGATGCTGAGTTGACTGGAGATGTGACATTACGGCGCGCGCATCGGCCATGTTATTATTTCGTTTTGGCGGGCCGTGACTGACGTGTAGTATGACAAAGGCGATGTTGCCATGCGGAATAAACTGTTACGTTATGAGAGATTATAGGGTAATCTGGGAATATTGAAGACAATAAAATGAGCTTACAAGGTTCAGTGGGGCTGCACAAAGGTAAACGTTTTGCGATAAATTACTTCCCTTTAAACAAAAGGGAATCGGATCGATCCGCTTTTATTGCGCCGTTAGTGGTTCCGTAAGAAAAACACAATTAAAACTCGTAAATTTTTATTAATTTTATAAATCGAAATTCATTACACCTTTTGTTGTTATAATTACAAATTCCTTTTATTAATAATTATTGTACCTATACGTTATAACGTTTCTATGGCCTAGCTAGAGTTATTACATCGGTTTGATTGTGGAAATTATAAAAGAAGATACAAATGTTATTTTTAACTTAATAAAGTTAAGCTTATTGCTATGATTTTGTTTTAGACGGGTTCCGACTACCTAATGGTGGCAGCGCTTCCGATGGATTTGGCTACATTATTTACAACGTGAAAAAAAGTTAAGTACCTACTTTGTGTACGAAATAGAGCGCTTTATATTTTTGTTTGTATCTTTGGGATTTTGATAATTTTATCCGACGATAACCTTTTTTCCGCAACGGAATAAGAGCTTTTGAATTATTACTTAAAGACTGTAATGATAGATAGTATTCCGACGGAAAAAGGATTTGTACACATTTTGTGATAATTAAAAGAAGTTGCCTTTTGTATCCACAATCAAGTAATTGGTAAAGAAATGTAGAGACGTTTAAACAATGTTTGTACTTAGTGATTAGTGAATTAAAAATATAAAGCTACTTTTAACAAAGATTAATACTTTATTAATTTATCTATACGATTTATTGCTCATTAATACGAAATCTAATTTTAATTATAACAAAACAATTCTAGATTAATTAAAATTGTTCGTTGTTCACAATATTGTGCCATCAATTTAAATGCAATTATTGGACGCGTTGGTTTAAAATAAACAAATATATTAATTAGAAATTATTTATTTGTCAAATTAATAAATATTTTCTAGATTTATCAGTTAGAAAAGTTGAAATACAAAAAAATACGCAATTCTTAGATCTTAGCGTCTATAAGATCGTACTGTTGAGGCATTTTTTTTATATGGGAATCAAAATAGGTTAAAGAAAATGAGTGTAGCTGTCATTTTAATGCCTATTTCGCGTGTTCCCGCTAATAAGGTGGTTTGTTGCGAAATGTTTTTCAACTTTCCTATCGTAAAATAAAATACATTTGCGAACGTGTAAGTGGAGTTATTTAATTCTTAAACATGATTTAAAATATTCATCTATAATGTCTACTTATATACACGTAACTATCTACACACGCACAAAACACTGATCGTAAATAAATTATACTATTCACACAACAATTACCTACTTTTTATATACATCGCTCGAAAACGGTTTCTGTCGCAAGCGTCCTACACATCCGGTAAGTTGTTAAACAAACGCTCTATAGAAAAGATACGGAAAAATAAAGGCTTTTATGTCAAATCCTTAATAGTGCTTAGCAATATCTATGTACAATACCCTATTCCGGATACGATAGTAATACGTCTTCACTTTAGAAAGTTCACAATGTTCACTAATGTTCTATCACTTCACACTGGGCCGCATCCCAACGCTTTACCAGTGACAATGTTCCTACAGGAGAGTATAAACCACACAACACGAAACGAAATCAATTCCAAAACCTAGAATGATTCACACTGGTTAAAATTATCTTTTTTTGTTAAAATATATGAGTCAAGGTATGGCAATAAGGGTCAGTCTTAAAAAAATCCACTTATCATAACAAATTAATCAAAGTACATCTCCTCCTTGAACATTGTCTCGTGGTAAAGCTGTGGGAACTTCTACCAGGCCCTACCTTGCAGCGGAAGGTAGCCCGAGCACTGTTGCTGGTAAGCCGTTGGCTGCCGGTAGGAGGACACGAGGGGATTGCTGCAGGCGGCTTGCGAAGGCTGCGGGGCGGAGTACCCCGACGTGGGGGTCGCACAGTGGCTGTGCGCCGGCGACGACGATTCACCAGACCCACATGGCTTGCCGTCTTTCACCAGCACCGGAACCGCCACGCGCCGCGGCGACGACGACGACTGACCGGAAAATATAATATTCAGCAATAACGCAGGTAAGCATCTGTCTCTTTAAAACACATATTAATAGTAAGTTAAAGAATCAACAAGCCATTGTTGGGCAAAAGTTACATTTATTTGATTTTTAAAAGATTCGCTTAACACAACAAAACCGCTGATTTATTATATAAATTTAATGCCAAACATCAGAAAGAACTGTTTTGTGAGATACAACTCAATATAGAACCAGACAGATATCTTTTTAACACAAAAGCCATCGGTAATAATATAAATATAAAATTAATTCACTCGAGCCGAGGAAGGCTTAAAATGAAGGGCTGTCATCATTAAAATTATACAACAAACTGTCGAGGGCCGCCCACCGGTGCTAACAATCGAAAAGTCGATCGCAGTCCTCCGCTCGCGCAAATTGAGGCAATCGCCGAGTCTGGCAACACCGCCACGTGCCAGGGGTGGGAAACGCGCTTTTCATTGCAAATATAATTATTTGGAATCGGTTTCTAGTTGTGTTTGCGGATGGAGTTGCCGCTTCGTGTTGATAGTTGATAGTTTAAGCTTTTTGTCTATGTTTGTTAGTCGCCTAATTCGTTTTATTTATCATTACCAAGAGAAACGTTTTTAAAAACAATTTATTAGCATTGAATTGAACTCATTTCCCTGAATTGATTCGTTTTTGTATAGGTATACCTAGCAGTTCCATTCTGTCACTATCCCCCAATTGAATAGTAGATACAAGTTTATATAAACAAAAATGTCTGTCTGTTATATTTCGTATATTATTTTTATTATATTTTTCTTTATATTATTTAGTTTAAAAATCCATAGACAAACAGTTAAATTGTTTAAATATATTCTGTTGTTTATTAGAAGAGGTTTTTCTGAAATTTACATCAATGGAAGTTTCATAAAAAACTTAAATTTATAATTATACATAATTATTGCTTAACCACACTTCTTTTACAGTAAGACTGATTTAATTATTATTTAATGTAGTACAGATATTATCAGCAACAGACACAACGCAAATAAATTGAAGAAATATTGCTTTGGCATTGCGATTTAACGTAAAAAACTTTTTACGTTATCCCATTGGGACATTTTTACCATCAATTTCCACAAACTTATAATAATAAAATTGATTCAATTATCTGAAAACGTATATTTCTCCACCACAAAGACCTGATAGATATAAAAAATGTGATAAAGCACGTATGATGCAAATAGAAATTAATTGGCATCAGATTATATTCGCTGCATAATTTATCTATAACCGCCCCAGCGCGGCAACACAGGTGCGGGCCCCGTATTCCGGCGGGAGATCGCAATCAAGAGGGCAACACTGGGGCCGCTGACTGCGCGATTTTATCGTGACTTTAAATATTCATTATTCAATACCTGAACAGAGGGTGCTTTGTGTACAGATTGATATGCGTTAGAATGGAAAATGACTTCATATTCGAGGCCCGTATCTTGGGAGGTTCTTGTTGGACTCTATTCGTTTCAATGGCTTGTTCAAATGAAAACGGTGAGATACTAAATATAATATAATTGTCTATTAACGCTTCTCTATTACGTCATTTTATTTTTGACGTTTCGTCTATTACTTTATATTTTGCGATAAAGGAAAAATTACTTTTGACACACTAATCATGATCATTTCAGCCGTTGTACGTCCACTGCTGGACATAGGCCGCCCCGTCGGACCTCCAAAGGGGTATTTGCTTTAATTGGCACGCTTGGCAGGCTGGTTGGCGATGGCAGTTAGTTTTTCTAGTACGCGGAGGACGCTGATGCCCGCCCTCAGGTTTCTCTTAGTCGCCTCTTACGACACCCACGGGATGACATGGGGAAGCACAATTCTAAGCCGGTGCTTCACGGCAAATTCTGGCACTATCAGTTTTATGATTATGAAACCGTATATTGAAGATCTTTGAAGGAGACATGTAACAAATAGATACAAGAATATCTACACTATTTAGCAACTAAGACATTTTATATCGGAGCATCAATAGAGGCACTGACCTGGTTATGCTGATTCTGCTCAGCCATTGCCTTCTCCTTCGCCTGTCGTTTACATTTATAGCGATGGTTTTGAAACCATATTTTCACCTGAAACAAACGTTTTTATCAATATTTGTCAATATCAGTATTTTAGTGTGAGTTCACTGCTCAATGAATGTGTCAATTGGGTTGCGCTCGAATGATAGGACGGGAGTCCCGCGAAAACTCTCGGTAGGAACTGTAATATATAATTTTTAAAATAAAAATAGAGGGGCAAACAAGATCTACGATATGCGGTCTTCTGGCTATGTACACCCCCGGCCGTGGGTGCGTTGCAGGCCTGTAAATGCCATGAACTAAAAATGCGTTGGATGCTGTAAGGCAACTGTAAGAGCTAAGTATATACAGATGAGCTTAAAAGTTAGGACCGTGAAGATGTTTGCTCAAGCAGGTCAAGGTTCAACGGCTGTTGCGATATGATCTACATATCTAGTATTTTGAAATATGACCGCCTTTGTACAATTTATAAAACAGATGCAAATTTGTGACCGTATCTACTTACTTATAAGTGTTGCTTTACTTAAACAATGTTTAAATAGTGTACCTGTCAGGACTGTATGGTCACACAGCGAGTAGTCAATCCAAAAAAAATGTCTTAAATATTCTGTCTCTCTCCCGCTGATGTGCATCAGTTGTTATAAAAACGTGACAAAGTATTAAGAAGAGACTTGATTTAAACAAAGTTTATAAAAGAAAGGGTTTAATATTACGTGATTTAATTTCATACACATATTAGAAGATAGTAAGGAAAGAGCTTATTTGAAAATGAGCTTATTTGTTCTGGTTTGTTGTCGCATTACCTATTGTGTACCTAATATCAGAATGTTGCTGCAATATTCATATAAGTAGACGAAACTTTTCACGATACGAAATCTGCAAATATTCAAAAGAGCTAATAAAGATTTTATAAGTCACTGGCGTTGTTGAGAGAAGCTCTTTAATTATTGTGGAAACGTGCTCTTAAGCACAGCGGTGCCAACACTCAGCCAAACATAAAAGAAAATGGCGCGCGTCGCAAACACACTGCTCTGTGAATACTGTCCGAAAAGGTTTTCATTTAAACACTTTTATATAGAGACCTTTAATAGAAACTATAAATAGAGTGTTAATGAAGATGTTGCGCCACTAATTTTTATGTTATGTTCGTTGTTTATTTGAAACGAGGCCTCCGAACGAAGCGCGTCCACTCGGTTAAAAATATTATTAGAACTTTGAGTAGTTGGCTGCCTAAATAAGAGACTTGACTCTTGAATTCTGTACTTGCATTTTGGAAAGGTACTTTCAATAGCATGGTTCGGGCGACTGCGAATCGCAATATTTGTGAGCACTCCGTCTCACGGATAGATTTAAAATGTCTGAGACGCGTTAACTCCATCTCCATTTGGCGAAAGTCAACACGAGTGAGCCTCTGGCCGCGTCTGACCTCTGAAATTAGCGCTAGTGCAGCCGAGTGCATGCTACAGCACTGTCAACACTCCATCTTAATGACGAAAGAATAAACACCCCGTGTTTGTCCCAAGCGGGCAGCCTTTGTCTACGCGCACTCTTGAAACGCAGCGAAATATACTTTATTTATTATTTATACAATCCTCTGTTTACCCTTCGGAATGGATGTGTGCACGTTCCGTTACAAATCCGCCATTTTGTCTGATACAACCGTTATCACAATAAATAGTTGTGTTATTTTATAACATCTGTTTACACTGGATGTGGGAAAGTTATGTTGGCAGCAATGACGTGCGCTTTTTCTCTAGGTATCTATGGCCAGGCGAGAGGTAATGAACGAGTCCCGGCGGCGCGTCGCTTATTGCACTCCGACGGGGCTCGGACGCTTTCTCGTCGAGTACCTTCTTTTCAATCTTCTTGTGCATAATGCTCCGTGTTTCTTTCTACGCACTCTCCACACGAGTGCCATTCAATTATTTGTTTTACTTCTAAATGACTGTTGTTTAGTTTATCTACCGTTTCCGAGATCTGTATCGACACCCACTCGGCTATTAGCCGTCACGCTCTTATATGATTGCACTTACGAACTACCGAAACACTTAAGTGGTTAACGCCCATATTAAATAAGCCATTGTACGAACTACTGTTTAATGCGACGTCAGATTTAATTTATTTGATAAGTTTTAAATATGAAAAAGATGGCGGCCACCCAAACTGCCCAAAACTATAGTCTGACAAGAGATGTCAAATTTGGCGCCATTATTGAAATACCACAGATGATTAGTAAAAGTTTTATTTGTCTATTCTTCTCAATGTAAACTATGACGTATACCGCATGCGGAAAGTTTAGAATAACTCGTATCAGAGTGAAACGCGTAGGTGTTCCGTTCCTGCGAACGATGACTTGCAATAATGAAGCCACAATTATTTTAATAAAGATACTCTCATATTTGTTTAGCTCTTCATTTGTTGCAGGGATTTTTGAGTGTGTGCGTGTTTTTTTGTTACGTGGCTCTGTTGACATATGACGTAAACCAGAAGTATTTTATCGTCGTTCGGAGAGAAAAATGAAGCGTCTTGTTACTTCAGACACATTCAATGTATAAATATTACCTCATACATCGATATATATCTAAGATATAGAATATATATCCACGTATTATTACTATTTTTATTAAATATATTTATCTGACAACTGATTTGTGAGCTGTCAGTTTTCTGTGACGTTATTAAAAGATATATTGTGCCTGGCGCTAAATAAACAGACTGTCAAACGATCAATACCTGCGTTTATTGGACCTTGGCTGAATAAATATTTGCTTTGTGATTTTAAACCTTAATAAATCGTATTAGGAACTTCAATAAACTTCTTCAATAGATTTAAATTTGACAATATATGAAACTTTGTTTTCACAGTTGTGTTGCCATTTGAAATTATTGTGATAAAGATTATGTCTACAATCTTACATTGCTTTGTGATTAATTACAAAGGATTCTTTTATTTTACATATAGCAGAAGAAAAGAATACATACCATGTTAGTGAAAATAGTTTTTTTTTAATTCTATAACGGACAACGAAGCAGATAGGTCTCCTATATAGTAAGAGAACAACGTCCCCATGAACAACCGCGCCATAGTCAGCGCATTGGTTGCGTTGCCGGCTTATTACGCCGCTTAAGCGATACTTATAACGGCCTCCGATATATACACTCACTCTGCGAAAAATAGTATAAGTACCGTTTCACGCTGAGTATTCTGTGAGCCCGTCGTATCGGACTAGTCGACCCAATTAGTGCGTCAGCATTGCTTTCTCAGGGACAGTATTAACAATATTAAGACACTCACCCGGACACTGTCAAGCCTTTCCAGAGAGCAAATAAATGATACATTAAATTATAATTGTCCGGACCGGGATTCGAACCCGATATCTCTCGCTTCATGGTAGAATTTTAAAACCATGACGCTACGAGGCTCTCATGGTTGTAAAATATAAAAAACAGTAAACAACGTGTTGGTTGCGTTGACGGCTTTTTTACATCGCTAAATTATACCGTTCAATAAGTATATTATTCTACAGTATCCTCCGAAACGGCTTGACCGATTCATCTGTTTTCAACTCTTTTTGTTAAGTACTTCTCTTCCATTTACTGCTACTACTGCTCTACTACCGCGCTACTATTTCCACTAGCAATAGTTATAAGTAGTATAAAGTACCTATATTTTGTGTAGTGGTAGGTAAGTAATTAGTAAGTCTTACCTTTCTAAAGTTTACATAAATACATACACTGTACATATATTAGTGTTTCAAAATGCACCGAGACCCGCCCACGTCTCGCCCCTCAGCGTCAACCGTGAAAAGCCGATACAGCCATTCGCTAAATTAATATTTAAATAAATAAACGTAATAACCATTTTATTAAGCTAACATTTGTTTTTCTTGATACAGTGGGCCGATTTAAGATCTATTCAAAGCAAATTATTCATAATCTGTTGACCGTGTTTTTGTAAAAACTGGTCAAAATAATCGGAACACATTGAAATAAACTATAAAAACTTTGTATGAGACACAAAAAGACACTTATCTGAACGCATCTATCTAAATATTTAAGTTGACATATTTATTCTATACCTAATGACAAAAGAGTTCGTATATTGCTAGGTACCTATAAATTGTATTGAAAAGTTAAATTGTCGTTCTTAGTATTTTCATTTAACCCGTGGGAGAGCCACGCTGACGCATTTATTAGGCTGGCTCGTCCGAAGTTATACCACGGGCTCACTGAATACTCAGCGTCAAACGGTACTTATACCTATTGTGTTTCGCAGTGTGAGTGAGGATATCGGAGGCCCTTAAAAGTGGCGCTTAAGCAGTCTAAACAGCCGGCAGCACAACTAATGCGCGGAGTGTGGCGCGGTTGTTCATGGGCGGCGGTGTTCACTTACCATATAGGAGACCCATCGGTTAAATAATAATAAAATTGGTATTAATATATCTCACCATTCAAAGCTTCACGGAACTTCCACAAATATTTCAAGATCAATAAGGAGAATCTTTCCAGACATTGCCTATTGAGTTTTAATAAGACGAAAAAAACTTTTATATCCTACCTAGACATTATTTCTAGTATTATCGTCTCTTCAAATGACATTGATCAATTTGTAAGAGCATATATTGAGAAACATTTAAGATAATTTTAGCACGCGAAATGACCAAATCTAGAAACAATGAGCTTATCGTATTTAGCATTTTGACGCTTTAATAGTAGCCATTGGGTGTATCCACCATTTTAGTCTTATTAAAATTATATAGGAGGCTCCGTGTTCGAATCTGAGAAAAACAATTTTCCGTTCATATTTTAAAACTACAGAGAGAAATAGGTACTTAACTGTTAATATCTCAAATATGCTGTTGCATGCTTACTAGAATCACAGGACTTCACAATAGCCCCGTAGGTGTAATTAAAGCTTTCGCCT
>DWCF01002304.1:0-24685 GCA_018230265.1 Delias oraia | reverse complement strand
TTGAATATGCACATGCAAATGCAAAACAAATACCAGAAAGGGATCATTAATATGTATTATTTGTCTCATGGGAATTGAGCCGATTGAATCTGGACGTCACGGCCACTGAGCAAAACCATAATGTCCTGGGATGGACGGCATGCGTATTTTATTATGACATGCGTAAAAATGTAATATTTGTGGTCACAAAAATAAAACTCAATATATATATATATATATATATATTTTAATAGATACCACTTGCCTCCCTATTTTCCATACAGAGAAGTTTTATTCTATAGCGGACTACGGAGTAGGTGGGTCTCCTATACCTATGGTAAGAGAATACCGCCGCCCATGAACAACCGCGCCACAGTACCCGCAATGATTATGTTGCCGGCTTTTTCGGCGTTTAATCGGCACTTTTAAGGGCCTTCGATATCCGAACTCACTCTGCGAAACACAGTACAAGTACCGTTTTACGATGAGTATTCTGTTAGACCGTGGTATCACTTCGGACGATATGTTTCAGCGTGGCTCTCCCACGGGTGGTGTTAATATATGATACCATCAATGTTTCATCGTTGAAGAATTTTGGATGAACTATTCAAAAGTGATTCGAGCTGAGAAATTAATATTGAATTTAGAAAAAGCTGTTACTTTTCATAACAACCGCTTTCTTATAACAACTTACACTTCCTTTATAGGGTATACAATACCCTAAAACTGGAATCTCATGCATAGTAATGTAGAGGAAATCCTGGATGCGCTCCGACAACCCCAGGGGATGCCTTGCGTTTACTGTTTAGCTGATTGTGTAAGAAAGTAAAACCCTGGCGGTCTCTACAAGGTGTCGAAAGTAACTGTAATTAATTCTAATTCATACTAAATGTTTGTATTTTTCTTACTTCATTAGTTTTTTATAGATATCCTTAAAGCAAGTTCATAATACACCTTTATGAAATTTCTACCAAGATTATATCGGATGAGTTTTTTATGTTTTTCACCTTGAGAGAAGTATGCTAAAGTATGTTACGTCAGCACTAGTTGGGCCGGCTCGCCCGATGTGATACCACGGGCTCACAGAATACTCAACGTGAAACGGTATTTGCACTGTGTTTCGCAGAGTGAGTGGGGATATCGGAGGCTCTTAAAATTGCCGCTAAAGTGGCGTAAAAAGCAGGCAATACAACCAATGTGCGGGCTGTGGCGCAGTCGTCCATGGGCGGCGGTTTTCTCCTACCATACAGGAGAGCCACCTGCTCCGTTGTCCGCTATACTATAAAAAATCATATACATACATATTTATAATATTTCATTAGTGAACATTCATTAAAATTGGAACATAACGGTTAGTATGTTAATTAATTTCGAAGTTTTGCTTTCTTAATAATGATGCCAGCTAGAATGCATTACTTACGAATTGTTAACTTAAACTATCAATTAAGTAGACCTAATTTTGTAGAATTTACATTCAAAAATCAGATCCCGGAACCCCGATATGTAAACTTCACACCATTTCCTGATGTCATCGCCACGTATCCGCTATATTATGCACCCCATCCTTCCTACTCCAATTGCTACCAATAAAATGTGATTATAACAAATTGTAGAACTTCATTCACAGGTTGGGGTATGACTGAACCGTTTTAACCTTTACGGTGCAAATTGGAGAAAATTGCGATAATCATGAGGATGTTATATTTTTGAAAAGATAAGGCCAATTTGCTCTTAATTTATGTTCATTATAGAAAATACAAGAAATAAAAACCTTTTTGGTATTTTTTAACGTCACTACAAAAGCTATGAATAGCTTAAGATTATTCGTTGAAAATATAGTTTCAGACTAAAACTTAGGTGATAATTTTAAGAAAAAAATAATTAATTTAGATTTTTTTATAGTATAGCGGACAACAGAGCAGGTCCCCTATGTGGTAAGAGAACACCGCCGCCCATGTACAACTGTGCCATAGTCCGCGCATTGGTTATGTTGCCAGCTTTTTACGTCACTTAAGCAGCACTTTTAGGGGCCTCCGATATTCTCGCTCACTCTGCGAAACACATTACATGTACCGTTTCACGCTGAGTAATCTGAAAGCCCGTGGTATCACTTCGGACTAGCCGGCCCAGTTAGTGCGTTAGCATAGGCTTCAGCATGGCTCTCGCACGGGTAAAATAAATAAAGTAAAAAGATTACTCTTATATTAAGAGTTATTAGATTTGAGTAGGTAAAACTACAACTGAAAGCTGAATTCTTACATCCAGTACATATTGATATTAATTATTTAATAATTCTGTCATTCTGTCAAGGTGCTACGAAGCTAATAAAATGTTATATTATAGTAAATGTCCTATATCGATTGATTGTTCGCAACGGCAACTTTATATTCAAGGATATTCAGAGAGTCTTTATTTATTTTCAGCATCCGCTATTATTATTGCTAAGAAGATTATTAATACAGCGTAAAAGTATACAAAAATCCAATGTTGATATTTATTTATTTATAAATTACAATATATTCTACGAAATCTATATAAAATAAATAGTTCTAAATTACAATTGTGACTATATAAAACAAAGTGAATCATATTAAAGCATTTTCTTTCCTTGAGGAATTTCTAAGTACCTACACGTCCTAAAATTATTACTAGTACGAAGTGTTATTTTTGTCATATTCTCCAAGTTAGTATAAGAAATGTTATATAATAAAACATTAAGCCTCACCAACAGAATGTAATGTCGTTAGTTATCATAATTAATACAAAAAGGAGAATTCTTATTTTATCCGGTCGTTTAGGCCGCAATTAATATATATTAATAATTAAAATTTGAGATTATAACTTATTAGATAATCCGAAAAAAGTCATAGCAAATTATTTAAATGATTTACATTTGGTTTAGAGTCAAGTACTTGAATTAACAATATTGCTAGTTACAGTTATTTTGACAATAGGATGGATTTTTGACAATTGACACTACGGTATAAGCTATAAGATTGAAAATAATTATTAACCATTAGAAGTAACCAATAATATGTCGTAAGTATTCCTATTTGGACTTTTACCAATAAATTTACTTTTATATAAAAATCCCTATAATAGATCTACATAATACGAGTATTTAAAGCGCTTTAATAAACATTATCTCTCTACTGAGACTTTGGAGTATAGCTGTGTTGTATTAACAAAAAGGTTTTAGTCAAGATTATTTACAATAATTTAGAGGTTTGTTTAAACTTACAAATAATAAATTTTTAGAAATGCCAATTCGGCTTAGTGGGTTAGTTTTAACAATGACTAGTTAGTTGTTAGAATTTAAATTAAATTACGATTCAAAACTACAATAAACACAATTCGGTGATCATTTTCGTCCTTTTAATCTAAATAAAGAAAGATCACAGTTTTTACATATTTGTACACGTTAATGTTACTCTATACATTAGAAAATTATTTAGGATATTATGGAGTGGTTTGTTTTTTTATGTTTTATTTTACAAACTCAAGAAAAGGATATATTTCTGATAATACAATTTAGCCTTTTTATGACAACAATTTTTATTTCATTATAGTTTGAACACAATCCAATTTGTAATACTTAACCGCTGCCATAGTAATTAAAAATATAAGATTTTATTGTAACGTAATTCTAGAAGAATAAAATATATCTCTTGATAAACACTACAATTCACTTATTAACAAATATTGCGACTAAATTATACAGTCTTTATATATGCCTAATATTAGGAGTATGCATTGAAACGTACGCATTTGTTCAATATCTTCATATAAATCATATAACTTCAACTTCATATAAAACATGCACATGATTACTTTGACCATTGACTCTATTGTATCTTAAAGAGCGTCAAAGAATATATTTAATTTGATCTGTCTAAGTCGACACAAGTTATTTTACAATTTTTTTATTACTAAAGAAATGATCGAACTTGTGCCAATAAAACAACATTTGCGGGAAGCTTTGCTTTTTTTTTTTGTTTTTTTCTGTTTGTTGTTAAAGCGAAATGCAACATAAGTTCATGAATTTCTTTCGGAAATTTATATTTTTCATTCTTTAGAACTGGTGATTTTGTGACAAAAGTAAATGAACGTTCAGGAAAAGTGAAAAATTTGAAGATTAAGAATTGAAGGTATGTTTCAAAGGTAATCAAAACATATATATATAAACATTCAAATGGGAAATTTTACCACCGTATAGCCTAAACTACCACTTGTTCAGATCGATGACTCTTGGCTTGGCTGAGTAGCACATCGATTCTTTCGAAGAAGTCAAAAATTGGGTTGATTCATGGATTACCTTAAAAGACGAGTAGTTCTTCCAAAGTGGACTCCGTATATGCTACCAGAAAGGTGGTAAAAAGTGAAAGCTTTTGATGGCCAATAATTTGATTGATAGATCAAGTAATTTCTTTTTATTAAAATGGAGGTTTATTTTTAATCGAAAATGCGTATGTTTCAATTCACACTCCAATATTAAATATTTTATTCATATATTACATATCTTTAAAATATATTTTTTTCATTGCTGTGTTTAGTGTGATTAGTTATGATTACTTGGAGATTTGATACTGAAAAAAGTATGATATGAAGTGAAATATTTTGTTGGTACATATTTGGCTGTTGTTAAGATAATTACAGCTATGGCATTTAAATTGATCTACAAGTTGAAACTTATCCTCTTCCGTATTTCACTTTCTGAAACTGAGAGCTGTCTTCGTTTCCTTTCCTGTGATACGTTTGTCTCGTTCTGTTTTGGTGTTATCTCATTCTGCTCTTTCATTGGTAGTAATGAGTCCTTTTCAAAGACATCTTCGACTGATGATCTTTTCACTCCAATCCAATCATAGGATTCCTGAGACGGATGCCATTCATAAATTCCAGCTAATGGTACATCATTCAAAAAGTCAAAATTCCAGATTCTACTTTTTTCGACACATTCAGCGTTGATTGACTCTTGAAGTATATTAGCCAAATTATCAACTTTTGCCTCTTCTGTAAGATTTTCTGGTTCAAAAAGACGCCTTCGTACTGAACTATCTTCTGGTATTCTTGTAGACATTTTTCGTGTTCCGAGGTAGTCTGCGGACAAAAAGGGTAATTTAATGACTTTATAAAATAACTTATAATCTACTTTATTGTGATACATAAATTTTAAAATATATTACAGTAAATCTAATATAGAAACCCCTTATTTATTTCCAAACGTCTCTGATGTTTTGGACGCATATATTTAATGTAACAAGTGCAACGACAAAGCAAGTAAATGTACTGTACGACAATCCAAGTCATTTACGGTCAAAGCCTTCCTAATGCCATGATTTCAATAGGATGTTTGGAAAACATATCGTCGTGTATGGCAAACAATCTGTCGTCGGTGACTACGAGGAACGTCTGCGTTGGTGTAACAAGTATCAACACCAACACCAGGGCAGTGAAACTGTGAAGTAAACATTTGGACTACCATGATATGCCATATTTTACCCGCGGTCCTGTCTGCGCTGTGGCCAGGCCAGGCCATCGTTTCCATAAAAAAAAATATGGACAAAACAAATGAAACATATTGAGCATCAAATAGAACATTATATTCAATTGATTAATTAATTTTCAGACAAGCGATAATATAAGAATACAAACGCAAACGAAGAAAGTCTTATAACCAAAGTGAAGTTAACATATTTAGTTATTTTAGCCAGCAACTGTCGGTACGTTGAAACTGTCTTAAAGTCTTGTAAACAGGAGTTGGTTTCCGTTAAGCGTTAACTATCAGATTAGCAACAGTTAGCCGATTATCCGAAACAAAAAGCACAGTTAACTGACCGATTTACTTATGCCGTGTACTTTACCACTTAATATATCTATTGATCATAACAAGGCAGTGAAAAGCCTGTCTATACGTCGAATGTTTGGCAGAAACAATTAAATTCACAAACAGTTTTCAAATAATGTTTCCTTGTTATCATGTAATTTTGAATGGCAAATGTATTTTATTTGCAATTTTATTTAGGTTATTTTTACCTTATTCTATGCTCATAACCTAAGTTTTATCATGAGTTTATTTATAAAAAAAATAATATATACTCTGCTATAATTAAATTAACAAAATGAATTTGCCGAAAACAGTTTATGTAACCATCTACTGTGAAATAATGTTATCATCATCATCGCTTATAGTCTAACAACTTGTAATTAAAATGTGTTAACATTCAACAAGTCGGTAAAAGTCTAAGATTAAAAGATAAATATTTATAATACAGGTGTTAAGAATAAAGCATATTTTTACTTCATACACATGTTAAGAGCATTTAAACGGCATTTGTCTTCTTGGAAGGTTTTGAATTTAAATTTGTGTGAAAGATACATAAAAAGAAGCCAAAATAGATAATTTGAAAGGGGAAACCCAAAAAAAAGGAAATAGGATTCAGTCATTAAGAAAAATGTTATATCACTACAAAATTATTAATTACACATTTAAGTGAATTGTTTAAAATTAAACCATTATCTAACTCACTTGTACACGGCAATTTCGGCACGCTGGACAGTAAAAAAACGTTAGGTTTTGAAGCTAGAAATTATCACTGAAACGCGTCTCAGTTCGTTCACAAAAAAATACTTGCGTTCATACAAAATCCAAAAAACACAAGAGCAGACACAAACTCGACTAATCACTATGCACATAATCAGACAGCTATACTGGACGATAATATTTTATTCTAAATTTATCGTGCGTAAAGATTCATATCGGTACCGAATCTCAAACAATTTGTAATCTATGAATATTCTTTTATACAGTGAAACACCAATTTCCGCCGAAGGGCTTCCTAAAACCAACTACAATCAGCAAACATACGTTACGCTATTGCACCTCTTAAAATGATTGAATAACTTTCATAGACATTCTTCAGGTATCTATAATAAAATATAAATATAAAAAAATATGTTTAACACAGAAGAATCGATTTAATTACAGAAAAAAATATTCTTGTTTTTTTTTCATTTGCGTACAACGGAGCAGGTGGGTATCCTATATGGTGAGAGAATACTGTCGCCCTTGAACAATCTCGCGACAGACCGCGCATTGGTTGTGTTGCCGGCTTTTTACGCCGCTTAAGCAGCACTTTTAAGGGCCTCCGATATCCTCGATCACTCTGCGAAACACAGAAGGTATCACTTCGGACGAGCCAGCCCATTTAGTGCGTCAGCATATGCTTCAGCATGGCTCTCCCACGAGTAAAAGATAAAAATATGAACAGGCTGTAACACAATAGAGTGAATAAACTGAATAAGCTAATCGTAATGGCTATTTTAGAAGAGGTGGATGAAGAAATTAGTGTGATTATCAAAAAGAAGTTGTCGGTTTGAAAATGGATTAATCTGTTTTTATAGTAAACGGAGACAACGGAGTAGGTGGGTCTCCTATTATATAGAAAGAGAACACCGCTGCCCATAAACAACCGCGCCATAGTCCTCGCATCGGTTGTGTTGCCGATTTTTTACTCTACTCAAGCGTCATTTTTTTAAAGGCCTTCGATATCCTCATTCACTCTGCGAAACAAAGTACAAGTAACATTTCACGCTAAGTATTCTGCGGATTAAAGTAAGAATTTCCCTAAAATCCTTTCTTAGTACAGAATACAGTTGTGCTTTCTGATATCGAAATTGTGAAACCACTAAGCAAACTTGTATGTTGTAAGATATTTTTACTTTACGTGCCTCCAGTGACTATCAATTGCTTAGCTTTACAGCATCTTCTTTTTGAAGACCAGCCTGACCAGACCTCTTTCAAATGAGATAAAAAGTTTAAAAGATATACAAGAGAGGCGCTTGCACCGTCGCGTCGTCCACACATGGAACTCTGACATGTGCACGCCATCGACACGGGCGACAGATCATTTGGAAACCTATTGAGTTACCGCCGTATTGGTTTCTTTGAGTTCAACGTATGCAGAACTAGTCAATATACTAATATATATTACTTAATATTAATAAATAAGCATTAGACTCAAATATTTTTGACTGTAGTTCTCTTAATTTTATTGTTTGAATTTGTACGAATTACAAGGTGTTCTGAGGCATTATAATTTATGAATTGTACTATAATGATTATACATATTTAGTTATTATATTAGTACTATGGTACTACTGGACTCATCAGAAAAGCTGCCAGTTTGTTATAACATCCGGACATTGACAATATAAAATTAAGTTACCGTAATTAACATGAGGAATACTTAAAGAGACATAAACAAATGAACATCAAAAGCATCACCACGCGGGGGTACGGCCTCCGAGACAGAAGACTTAAATCGTAAAATGTTCAAATTTAGCGATCGCCTGCTAGGATTGCGATGAGATATTTATTGTTCACGTCTCACTCAATCTTAAAAGCTTAACTAAGTAGTCTATAGCATTGAATTGTTACTGCCCTCTGACTTACAAAACATTAGCACCTAGCCGAACAAGGGAAAAAATATGAAAATACCTAACATAGTGTAATGATTCAGGTACTGGCCATAGTATAATAAACGTAGGCCGTAATTTTTCGATCCATTTAACCAATCAATTGTGATTTGTCAAAATGTCATTCAGACCGGACAAATAACTTTAAACAAATAAATTGGTGTCCAATTTGGAGCCATTACTCGTTCGCATACCTATATTAGAACCCGCATGTCTGCCTGTGCATCCCTCTCCAAATGTTAAAACAATTTACATGACAACCCGGGGATATAAATCAAATTATATTAATCTGGGCGAAATCTTCCATAAATGTCAAGTGCACTAAATTTGTCGGAACGCTTCTGGTTGATTTTACAAGTTATATTATAATATACATTCCCAATTAAATTTATCATTACTTTGCTACTTACTAATGGTATTTTATTACTTCACAAAATACTTAGCGTGAAACGATACTTGTACCGTGTTTCGAATGAGTGAGGATATCGGAGGCCCTTAAAAATGCCGCTTAAGTGGCGTAGAAAGCCGGTAACACAAACAATGCGCGTACAGTGGCGCGGTTGTTCATGGGTGGCGGTATTCTATTTCCATATAAGACATCCATCTGATGCGTTGTTCGCTATAGAATAAAAATAAAATAAAAATTACAAAAATATCCAAAAATCGACGATAAAATGTTGAAATGACATATTACTTGTTTGGTCTTATAATCTGCAACTATTGGTTAGTTTTTTTTTCTTTTTTTATGTTTATTTTACGTAGAATAATGTCATACTCCGTTTAAACACACCAATCTCTTCGTTAAGATAACCGTTACGTATTTTTTAATCTTGTTAGTTGTGTGATATTAGGTGACAGGAGTCAGGATGCGGTTAATCCTGTCCCCAGGATACGTTAGAGGATTAGATCGGATGTCACGCGAACGTGGGATAAACACTGAAAAAATATTCGTTTTCCCATAAAATACTACATTCATGTATTCAACACAAATTATTAACATAAACGCTAAGAACATATGTCTATCGACATAAATTCAATATTTAAAATACATTATGAACTTAAATAATATATAACATCAAATTTTATAAGATACACGTCGGATCATATAATAAATATTTATGATTATTAACGTTTTAGATAAGTTATAAAGCAACAATTTTTTAAAGTAAGAAACTCGGATATTAATCTATTGTCTATCTTGTTATAAATTATGGATGAATTTTAATATTTGTCCATCCATTTCGGCCATCACGACGAATGGCCCTTTGGAATCCATTTAATAACAAGTGAATAACAATACAAACACCAAAACAATTTCAACTACATCGTTTACACTTATCGATCGGTTATAACAGCCAGATTAAAAGTATCATCCGAATATCTAGTAATTTATTTATTAAACATACCGCCTATAACAACATTGGATACACCGATATATCGCTTACAACAACGAAACTTAATAGTTATTTATGGACTACTATAATGACTAACCGCTTTTTGTCCCAGCAATACAAAACAATACCAAAATTTTATAATATACAATAAGTAGTTGTCTTTAACTACAAATTTAATACTGATTATACGACTATCTTGAGGAGTTTGAAACATAAAATGCAAAAAATAATTAATACTGGACTAAAATGACTACGTAAGACTATGTAAGAACAACTAGTGTATTCTTATTTCTTATGAACAATTGTAAGCAGCTAAGTTCATTTTGTATTCTAATTACATATTTCTTAATCATTATTTTTATTTATTTTCAGACATCTATACTCGATAGATACCTATGATAATATAACTTCTGTACTTGTGTATATATATTGCTTATAAAAAACTATCGGACATAACGTTCGCAAATATACGGTCCCTTCTAAGTCGCTATATCAGATTTTTACTGTAGTATTGAAACATACTAAACAAGGTACTTGACAAATGTAGTGTTATATGTGAGGTCCTGATTGATCTCAATTTGTTTGAGTTGTACGCGACCGTATCTCTCCTTCCGGGTTACGTTAGGCAATCGTCCAGATGACGCTAATGATGGAATTTGACGATTTGGGATCGCACACACATAGAACACATATACGAACTATTTAAAGATATGTACTAATACTCAGTAAATTTAATTATTTTTGCAGTGGGCATAAAATAAAGAAAATGGATTAATAAATTAAATTAAATTAAAAGGAGAAGAAAAGATTTCAGAGGTATCTCCAAATCTATAAGACTTAGTGACCTTCAAAAAGGATCGGCCACATAGCCACGGCCCAGCAAGGCTTATCATAGGTTAGCTTCCTGCTCGTTTCCCTCCCGATTTTCATAATAAGATTGTTAGTATGTCTTTTATATATATATATATATATATATATATATATCATATCTTTTAGTATATTTTCGTTCAAATCTATGAAACACAATCACATGTTTGATAATTGATTGCTATGTTAACAGATTTTTATACCATACCTACATAATCTGTATAAAATATTTAATATATTACTAATGTCCAAATATATATTTTTTGCGTCATTACTTTATAAATATATAAGATGATTGTATAATTTATGTATATTCTTAAGCTTCATAGAGCTTCTCTTTTGATGGAATATAGACGCTAATACCGGATGTCACTATTAAAAGCATTCGAGTATCCTCAATAATAATGCTCTCTTTGTTAATTAATGCTGATCCGACTACCAAAAATTCTAGTTAACAGCTATAATATAAAGAATTTAAATGAAAAAAATCAAACGAACTATACTATACTATACTAATGTATATTAAAAGCGAATTAAAACCCAACAACCGATATTCTATACTAGTTTTAATTAATATTTTTATATTCCAATTATATTTTATGTCTCTTGTCAAATTGTTCACGTAATATTTACATTATAATATGTTAAAATGCCTAACAGGGCCCTAAACTCACAGAACGTATACATAGTATCAAAAATATATTACATATATACGTAGTATCTAGTAACATTAACTAGCAAACCAACCGGTAGTAACCTAACCCTTAGGGTAACACTAACCAACCCGGTCACCCATCCTGTATGTAACTGTATCCTGTGACACTTGACATCACACACCACAGATGTTCAGCATCCTCCGGCTCAACCGAGCTTTAAGTTCTTTGCCCTTGAGAACGTAAACTAGTTTCAGGTTTGTTTGTTATGCTTAAGACCTTTGATAATATTTAATGAATTTTGATGAGAAACAGCTTCAAACAACTTACCTATTACCGTAAATCTATATTTTAAACAGAAAATTAAAGAAATAATTTGCTATTAAACATCAATTACCAGGAATAAAAAATATTTCATAATATGGCTTCTTTTTAACTATTTAAATACCAAGATAGAAATTATATTTCAAAAATCTGACGCAGAGTTATGATTTCTCTAGTTTTCTTTACGCGGTTACAAAAGATACAGATTTCATGAGGTATATTGTTGCTTAAAATATCAGAATCACACTATTACTCTACATACTCTACATACAGAACACATTACCCCATGCATCACTATAAAAAACGTTAAAGTCACCCAAGAATATATTTAAATTACCAAGGAAATTTAATACAAAATCAGTGAACCCAGAGGACAATATTGTGCGCCCGCTTTGTTTATATCAAGCCACCCGTGAATGCCTAGCCTGCGCATACGCATCAAGACTCTATTGTTCTATAGACAGGCAATTTCACAATTACCACGTCTATTTATTATACGTTCTGAATATGAAATTAGTATTATTTTTGCAGTCTGGTGATTAATAGACAGCGATTTCAAATGATGTAACGCAATTTATGTTTAAGCTAGAGATTCGTGGTCTACAATTATAACAAGTGTCTATAATAGTATTATTATGAATATGTACTGATGTAAGTATGTTTATGTAAATAAATATGTGCTTTGAGTGTTGTAAAACCAAATGGTAATGTGAGTGTAAGAAAAAGAGAAATAAATAGATTATTTGAATCAATTTAAAACACATTTGTGATGTATTAGATTTTCAGAAATCCATTAAAATTAATCAGATAATATACGAGAAATAGAAAACACATTTTATTTATCATCTCCATGAACGAAGCGGCGGTTAAAAACAATGAGATTTAAATCGTAGCCCAACAATAAATAATTAAATCATTGATAGATTTGAAACAATGAGTTGAATACTTGCCGAGGTTGGTGTCTAATAGGACACGCCCTTGTGTTAGTTGCGGCAAAAACTTAAATTCATGACGAGCTGTCTAGCTCACTTCCCAGCCCGCGTAAAGATGCAAGGGCAAAAACAGTTGAATACTTTTCACGGTCAAGTGTCACCAAACTGGACTCTAATTTGGGAATGTATGCAAAGTGCATTAACACCGAAGCGGCTGAACCGTAAAATTAACAATCGGAGCGGCATTGTCCTGATCGCGATTGTTCAAGTCTAGTCGGCCGTGCGATTGAATCAGATCCGGTGACACAGGATGCATTCGTCAATCAGGGTGAAAAGGTGAAAGAAAAGTAAGATTGAGAAAAATACTCAAAAAACACGGTATGAAACATTGAAAATTATAGAATGGCAAACGACTATTGAATACTAGCTGACCACGGCAAACGATGTTTTGCCATGTGCGAGTAGGTATATTATTAATTTACAAAGGTACAAACTAAGTGGTTTTGCAAAGATGGCATAATTATGTTTTACAAAGTCGTAGTCCATTGTTTTGCTCTATTGTCAATAGTTATTACAGCACACGTGGTGTTAAGACTTTAAAAAAAATTACAACTTGAGTTATATTACTGGTAAGAACACTGAAGCTTATTTTCACCGAAGGAAACTTCAAAAATGAATAATTTTATAAAATCCGTCCAATACTTTCGGAGGTATATCATTTCAAAAAACTAATAGATACTTAATATTACTACTTAATAATATTAGTATAGATGTCAGTGTTTTAAGCCAATATAATTCCCATTTTTCAAGATTCCATTGAAATTTTTATTCTTTACTTATCACATAATAGTGTATACTGTATATTCACTGTTTTAAATGTTAAATAAAGAATTACATTTACACGAAGAAATGTGTACATTTTATTTGTTAGATGAAACTAAATAAAGAAAATAATTAACTACATTCATATGTAGTTAATTATTTTCTTTATTTCGTTATTTGAACATCTGGTAGCTTTTTCAATTTTGCATACATAGGTAGAAATAGATAAATATTATTAATAGAACCTACCCCTACGTATTTCCAAAATACATCCACGAAATGAAATGTGGGGTGCAACAGATGTGCAGGGGTGAAGACAATATCGATCTGCGCGTGCGCTGATTCAAACATTCTGACTAGGGTTACCGCGTGGGGCGGATATTGATTTTAGTTTGTATAATAATAATTAACATTGCATATTTAATACATACGTTAAATATATACGCTGCAGTTATTTCTCTTCATTTATCATTGAAATAAAAAAAACAAATTTCATCATAACTTACAATCATTGACTACGAATCATTGATTACGAGTAAGAACGGCTAAAAATATTATATAACAATAAACAATTAATTTATAATTTAATTATAAATTCACGGGGTAAATAAGATTTAACCCTGCGTGGTTAGGGGATAAGTAGCTATTTTCAGTGCCAGCGTTGACACTGAAAATAGCCTAATGCCAAAGCGTATTTTAAATTTAATGTTAATACCTACACTCGAAGTCACTGACCTATCTCACTGCTATACTATTGCTAGCAGTTAACTTTTTTACCGGTTAGTAGTCTACCGAAAATTTTATATCATTCGTAAATAATAAAACTTCATCATTGCACAATTATATATTCATGTTTAATATGTGATTACAGATCAAAATTTCTTAATACCATTTTTATTATAATTTATGTGATAAATCTCATTTGTTATAACTTTTTATTAGCTGTAAGTTTTATATCTCTGATAATTTGCTTTAATTAGCATCACAATACTTTATGTGAATAAAAAGCATTACAATAATGAATTTAAATTTATTTATTTTACCCATAGATCTAGAGAATAGATTCACTAGTGCTCGTGAGAGCCATGCTGAAATAAATGCTAACGCACTAATTGGGACGGCTCATGCGAAGTGATACCACGGGCTCAGAGAATACTCAATATGAAATGGTAGTTGTAGTTGAAATGGTACCTCTACTATATTTCGGTAAGTGAGTGAGAATATCAGAGGCCCTTAAAAAATGCTGCTTAAGTGCCGTAAAAAGCCGGCAACACAATGCCGGAAACAAAACAAGTGCGCGGAATGTGGCGCGGTTGTTGATGGGCGGCGGTGTTCTCTTACCGCTATCTCATAAAAAATAAAATAAAAAATATAACCAAATACTTTAGCTTTTAACAATACACAATTGAAATATATATTTATAAAAACCAATGAGACCGTGAAAGTTTTTGTTTCACGGTTTTCCAACCGGATACAAAATTCGAAAGGAAGCGGATGGACACCTTGAACTTAGAGAAAATAAACACTCATTGTGTCCCCTCACGCTGCTTGAAATAGAAACGATTTTTTGTTTTAAATGTACAAAACACATTGCCTAGTACATGTCCTAACGACTTCACGAGGGGATGAGCTCTTTATTTTTCGATTTAATGCTATTTAAAAGACTTGGTCCTGTCTGTTTGACAATTGTGACAATGTCACAAGTATGATAGGTATTTTAGAAATGAGTCATTAATAATTCTATAGATAATGTAGATTTGACAAAAAAGTAGTCTCTTTTATTGTCAAAAATCTAGAGTCTGACTATACCTACAGCTGAATGAATTCATATAAATTACATTAGAAGGAAATGTCTGAAAAGAACACAAAATTTTACGTCATGTTACTACTGGCTTATAGGATTAATTTTTGTTTATCAATACATGTAATATATATAAGAATAAATAATGGAAATAATACAAGGTAAGGTTGTGATTTTAAAGGATAATTGTGATGACCATGATTACCATTTTAATCATGTCTCGGCCCAACGGTATATAACGCAATAAATTTAATTGTCAACGATAAGAAAATAGAACTGTCAACATATACACAAAGAGCCACTTCAAGTTAATCTCGAGTGGTTATGGTCACGTTAGCTACAGAAAGAAGATTATAAACTTTACTGTTTCTTATTGTGAGTGAAAAGAAGAAAAAGTTTAGTTAAGAGTGAAAAGAACTTCTTATACCAACAACTATACACCAATTACAATTTATATGACTCAACAGTGACAGTTGACACATTGTTTGACTTGTCATAGTAAATTATCTTGAATTCATGCACCTATATATTTACCATAATTAAATTATTTATAATTATTACATAATTGAACACATACACGACTTATTGTTTAGAATTCCATGATCTGACTCTTCATTACTGTGTGAAATTTATAATCTGTTAGCCTTCAACAGAATGAAACGTTGATTTTTACTGAAAAATAAGTAGGTATATATGAAAGCTTTCGTCCGGTTATTATTTTATTACATAATGTAACGAAATGTTTGCGGCGTAAGGCCCGGATGTTTACCAACACCTTGGAAATCTCTTTTATCGGGTGATAACCCGTAAAGGTCGTGAACCATAACAAAATATTTGTTTTTGAGCGTACTACGAAAGAGATACGTGTTTGCTTAAGACGTTAGGGCAAACTGCTTAATGAATATTTCAAATAGACTTACTGTTATCAAAAGTTACTGTAACTAATTTATCGGCTATTACATAAACGTTCATTCCAATAACTAACCGAAAATTTTCCACTAAAAGACAAAAATATAAAATAAGATTTTTTTAATTTTTGAAAAAATTCGCTGCGAATTAAATTCAAAATGACCATATAATTGTAGTTTGAATGCTTAAAACTCACAGTATCATTTTTAAAACTTTTTACGAATTATCATACCACTGCCTCTTATCTAAACCAGCTGCCAGCGGTATTCCCAATGCAATACGAATTTTAAAAAGGGGACTTTCAAAAAAAGAGCAAAACTTAAACTTAAGGCCAGCATCATACCCGCGGCCCTGCAAGGGCTAATGGTATCCAAGAGAGGAGGACCGCTCATCCTAGGTGAACCTCTTGCTCGTCTGTCACCGTTTCCATATAAAAAAACCCACAACACATGTTGATATATTTCCTTTTTATATGGCATTAAACCAAATTTGTATTTGGAACCTTGACTTCTCTCCAACATTCTACGATGTTCCGCCACCTATTAAATATATCCTTATAAAATACAAAAATACTGTTACAAATCAATGAACTATTCAAACGATATAATAAATATCCCTAAGGAATTAGAAAGTTGATTCCCATTCAAACTGGTTTCAATCACTGTTTGGTCCCAGTTATGTAATCGGTCACCTACACATAATTTATTAGGCAGGTGCAACCTATTAGTCTACTCTGAACTAAATTATTAATTATGGGCGATGCACCTGTCTTCTAACGGGATTCTTAACTAAGCTGCATTACAGTGAAATATTTCAATCGAAAAAAGGCAAATATAATATATTAATTTACCATAAAGTTATTATAATTAATTATGAGTAATTAATATGCAACTGTGAACTTCATATCACTTGAGGAAACTCAAACACTAACATTATAATCAATGTAAATGAATAAAAATTTCTGTCATTTTTCCTCACATATTCTATTCCTCTGTTAGGTACCAAGTATTTTCTTCAACTAACACACAAATCCAATAAATTATTTGTAATATGTATATTTTTTAAGGTATAACGAACAACGGAGCAGGTGGGTCTCCTATATGGTAAGAGAACGCCGCCCCCCATGGAAAACCGCGTCCCACTCCACGCATTGGTTGTATTGCCGGCTTTTTACGCCGCTTAACGGCATTTTTATGGGCTTCCCATATCCTCGGTCATTCAGCGAAACACAGTAGGAGTACCGCACAGTAGAAGAACAAGAGAAATAACTTGAAGTGAGTTCAGCATCGCAGATGGTGCGATGAATTCGTAAGTTACCTCCAACCAACTGATTTTAATAAAGAGCTACATTTATACATACCTAATACGGTCTTATAAATGACACTCAGCTTTATTTATACGACGTATATGTATAATTACGTTCGTAGAAAATTAAATTATGCATATCTGCTGGTGTGTCTCCTATATGGTAAGAGAACACCGCCGTCCATGGACAACCGCGCCACAGTCCGCGCATTGGTTTTGTTACCAGCTTTTTACACCATTCAAGCGGCATTTTTAAGGGTCTCTCTTATCCTCACTCTGTGAAACACAGTTCACGTACCGTTTCACGCTGTGTATTCTGTGAGCCCGTGGTATCACTTCAGACGAGCTGACCCAAATAGTGCGTCAGCATGTGCTTAAGAATGGCTCTCCCACGGCTTTCCTTCCCACAATACAAATGTTATAAGGACTAGTTATTATATCATACATTGATGTTTAGTCGATCTTATAAGTCTACCCAACAATTATCTACCTTGGTCACTTATTGTCGGACCGTTTACAAAGAAACCTGATTGTCGTAATAACTAGCCTAAGCACTGCTAATAGGCACGTAAGAGAGGTAGACAATTATGCATTCGGAACGTTTACTTACAGACGATGATATAATACGACTTAAGAATTTGCAAATTAATCTAATTTAGGAGTACACCTTGAGTAATTATCATTTAATTTCTCCAAAAGTCACTAAGAAAACTGTACTTCGAGAATTAAACATTTCACTAGAAAGTTATTGCTTTGTATTTTTTTCCATATTTATATGTTTATATAAATATTGAATAGTCACAATATCGGTATTATCTGTCTGTTACGCCAGGTAATATCTTTGGACATACAAAAGTAAATATCAGTATTAAGTAGTTACTACAAAACAATAACATGTATAAAGACATATGTATTAAGATGTGTTCTCCTAAGGCATAAGTAGGACACCAAAAACGTACCCATTCTGTTGTAAAATCCAATCAAAATATGAAACACGGAAATATTCACAAATCTTGTAAAATAATAAACAAACTTTTGTAAATTTAAGAAATACAACGCCTTTTACCAAGACTGGTATACGACTGACAGTGCGTGACAAAGACAAATTACAAAAAATCAATAGCCACCCTTAGAGTGAGAGAGAGGTGAATAAATCAATAGTGGTTGTCATGGCAACGCGATGATATGTCTAGTTTTGCCCTTAGGGGCGGCTGATGACTTTCGACTATAATCTTTTAACAAATAGTAATAGAAAATTTAAAATAAAAAAAACATAAAAATCAAACTATTAATTACCATTTATTATTTTTCCATTTATGAATTCCATAACGGTAACCGTTATGGAAAAAGGAAAAATAATGGTGTGATGAGAGTGAAATACAAAATCACTATAAAAAGTATTAGTACTTTTAACGTGAATATAAACAGACTTACTTACCCAAAAAACTTATTTTTTTGGTATCATATAAATGTAGAAAAATTATTTTAATACCGGCGTTTTCCATTTTAAGTAATTATTATTTAATTACTTAAGAACTGTATTAAGTCAAAACAATAATAGTAAAATATTTAAGATTATTTATGTTCACGATTTCTATATGTATTAAACATTTTTAGTTCTTCGTGACTCAAGACTAACATTGCTAATGATAATGAAAGCATGTTTTTATAAACCAACTAAATGTAAAATCTCGGTTTTAAAATTTGTCTATTATCAAAATAAATAAAATCTTTTAACACTAAGCCAGTTGTTTCCTTATCTTCTAGGCTATAGGGGTCTACAACTAAAACTAAAACATAAATATGATGATACAAAGGCTTCTAAAGAGTTTCAAGTATAAAAACAAAAGAATGCAGCACTTTAAAACAAATTAGTTGAACCTTCATCAACCTAAGCGATTTGTATGTGATATATATGAAAAAGAATTAAGTGGACAGAACGTAAACATTCCTAATCCTATGTAGGAAGTGTCAAAATCTTTTGGTGGTCTGTTTGACAATGACTTTGAAGTAGGCTAGCACCCGGACACAATATTGCTTTTGAGATCCTCGTAGCTAAATGGTTTTATAAGTATACCATGAAGCGAGAGGTATCGGGTTCGAATTCTGGTCCGGACAATTATAAATTATAATTTAATTTATAATTCATTCGGTCTCTGGAAGGGCTTGACAGTGGCAGGGCGAGTGTCTTAGTACTGTGACAGCCGTGGGAGAGCAGAATATCGCATACGTAGTATTTCTATTACGCGATTTCTGAACGCATCTCGGTAGAGCCGCGCGGGTAGTCGTTATTAGCGCCTGCATTGCGTATTTTTTAGTAGCTATGGACAGTGTCCATGCATGCGGTGCGGCAGTTATTCTGAAAAAAAGAACATATCCCGGAACGGTACCATATCATGACCCTCAAGATCACCGGATTTAAGTGCGACATTTTCTTATGGGGATATTTAAAATCTCTTGTTTATAATACAAATTCCAGCACTTTGCCACAACTGAAAGAAAATATTCGTGCTAAAGTCAACAAGATTACCCAGGCACTCTCTCTTTAAACGCGTTTTTGAAAATATGCGTGCTAGACCCGAAGAGTATCGATCAGTGTCAGCTTTTTGGCCGCCATTTGGAGAATGTGGTTTTTAATAAATAAAATCCGCTTTGCTTGTGAATTAATTAAAATAAACAAACCTTCCATTAAAGGTTTAGTTTTTTTAAAAATAATTTTTCAAACATTGAAATCTGCCACTGGAGACCCTGTATTACTCAGCAACAAAAATAAAATAATATAAATATATACTTATGTTCCCAACCATGTATTGACTATGATCGATTCCTTAATTACAATTCGATCTACAAAGTGAGACTACACTTTTTTACTCTACAAGAGCGCCATGTTTTATTTTCAATTATAAGTCATCGGTATGAAAAACAAATATTAAAATAAGTTACATATTACATATACAGTGTAATTTAACAAATTAAGGACTTCACATTTTTCATTTACAATCTCTTTTTTTTAACTTAATTTACCTAATAAAACAGCGTCCGACAAAACGTCGCGTTGCCGCGAGAAACGAAGTTTGCCAGCGTGCATCACAACATGCGAAATCTGTTTCGGTTTTGGCAAAAGTTTCCGCCAGTTTTGGCTTTATGTATTCCATATTATAGATTTCTCATCTGTGCAATAACGGTTGCAAATCAATATGCCAAGGAAACAATTATACAATGCTATCTACGTTTCACAGTTAAGTTATTGTTTGTTACTAAGTACTGATAACGGATTGTGAAGTGCGTTGACCTTACTTGTCAAAGATCGTTACCCCTATTTTATGTTAGCCCACTGAAACCCTAAAGAGTACTAACACAGTAATCGAATTAAACAAAGACAAAGTACAATCTAAAAGCGACTTTTGGATAAATATTACTTAGGCGATATAGCGTCAATAATTAATCAAAAAAATTATATTTTATTTTCTGTTTTATAAATAATAATAAAAAATCCCGGAAAAAATTCTTTTTAAAAGGATCTATAAAGTGTAAGACTGATTTGACCAATGCCGAACGCAAGGTTGATACGAATCTCAATAAAATAGTAATTTCTGTGCGTTATCGCACGACAAGGTTGCACATGCATCGGCCTTGGCTAAATATAACGTCTGCTAAACATTTATTGAGCGTAAATGTTTTGTTGTACGTACTTAGCATTGTACATCGTTGAGACATTAATGGATACCGTTTCTTCATGAATAATTTATGAAAATAACTGTATTAATTACTATCTGCTTTTTAAGAAATTAATAAAGACACTTTTCATCTAGAATAAGAAGTGTTTTGTAGGGACCAAATACAATCAAAATAGATTACGCTGTACTTAATGCCAAATTCAAATAAACAAACTGAAACATGTATAAAAATAAATATGTGTCATATTTCTTTTTTGTCGAGTTTAAAAATAAAAATCTAATCCAAAAGCCTATTGTTTAATAGTATTGGATTTTTGTGGCATAGCGGACAACAGAGCAGGCGGGTCACCTGTATGGTAAAAGATATGACGCCGCCCATAAACAACCACGTTTTACTTCAAGACCAACTTATATCCTCAGTCACTCAGCAAATCACAGCACAAGTACTATTTCACGCTGAGCATTCTGTGAGCCCGTGGTTTCACTTCAGACGACCCGGCCCAATCAATGCTTCAGCATGGCTTTCGCATTGATTTATAATCATTCACATACGATATAAAAATTAATTTAATGATTTGACACTAGGAAAGTTCAATTAAAACTAGAGAATTCACGCTGATGGACATTTTATTTTCTCGTGTCCAATTGATATGGGCGCGTCTTACCAAATATAGTGTAAATGTTTATTCAAGATCACTCAATTATTATGCGCATCATGAACTTCGAACGGGCATTGTTATCTTCACTATTGATACAACAATGTTTGTATGTTAAATAAGTATTATATATTATTTAAATAAATTTATATTTAATTATAAATATATACTTTATAATATTGCATTATTAATATTATATTTGTACATTTAATGCTCTTAGGAATATATAAATTTCTTATTAATTCAATAATGAATATGAATAATCTATAGAGATATTACTTCATAGTAGATAATACAGACATTGAGTATACCGACAGCTGCATATATGAGTAATATGTCTTCACACATCTTCCTACAACTCAATAAACTTTTTAATTAAAGGTACTAAGTATTTATACTAATATGAATTGTATGAATTGTAAATGAGAGCCACGTAGCTAAGTGATTTAATAAGACTACCTTGAACTCGCTTCAAGGTATCGAGTTCGAATCCCGGTCCGGACAATTATAAAATATAATTTACTTTATTCGGTCTCTGGAAAGGCTTTACAGTGGCCGGGTAAGTGTCTTCAGTACAGTCGCACCCGTGGTAGAGCCATGCTAAAGCATATGCTGACGCACTAATTAGGCCGGCTCGTCCGAAGTGATAACACAGGCTAACAGAATACTCAACATTAAAAGTTTATTATACTTGCAATGGTGCTTCTACTCGAGGAAATCGGAGGCCCTTAAAAATGCCGCTTGAGTGGCGTGATAAATCGGCAACCGTGACGCTGTTGTCCATGGAAGTCGGTTGTCTCTTACCATGTAGGAGACCCACCTACTCACCTAATGATACCACCTCACCTAAATGATATATGTAGTACAATAAACACAGAGGAAATCATACGTAAAATATTGCTTAAGAAGACCAATTTACTATTTCTTGCTCATAAAATATCGCTGAAAAGTGGGTCAAGACACCGTGTGCTACTTTTAAACCACATTACAACCACACTTTGACCCTAGCAAAGTAAAAGCACAATAATAGTGAAGTAACTAGTAACCAGTATGCACTTGTAGAAATAAGAATGTATTTTGTTTATAATTAGAATTTTTCTTAAAAGTGCACATAAAATTCTCACATACAACTTAGATTATGTTGATTTCCATTCAAAAATATAATTATTATTTACAAATTACATACTCGTACATAGATTTTGTTTGATTTTTTTTGGTTTATGTCATTCAATCGATATTTTATTAGTGTTACATTTTTTATGGTATGGCGAACAACGGAGCAGGTGGCTCTTCTATACAGAGAACACCGCCGCCAATGGACAACCGCGCCGTAGTCCGGGCATTCAATGTGTTGCCGGATTTTACACTACTTAAGCGGCCTTTTTATAGTACAACTACCAGTTCACGCTGAGCTGGTACTCTGTGAGCCCATGATAGAACTTCGGACGAGCCGGCCCATTAACTGCGCCCGCATATGCTTCAGCATCGCTCTGCCACAGGTGAAAATACAATACATGCAATCATATTTGCAAGCAGTCAGGACTCACGTCATAGCAGTTAATTGAAAAAAGTTTTTACTGTTCCGTAAATTTACATAGGCTTTAATTAACTTTACACGATGGTATGAGCCTGCTGAGTCTTATATATTATGGTAATGATATAGAGATCCTCACCATAAAAATAAGTAGGTCAAATTAAAGAAAAGAACAACATCTGTCAAGGATAAATGTGGTCGACTTTTTATGTATTACACATGTTATGCAAGTTTTTCCAATAAAAAAAGTGTTTGGTTGGAAGAAATTGACAATTCAAATGAGTTTGCATGCCAAATAACAATGCAACAAATTTGTACAATTCAACATCATTTTTACGATCGTCTTTGTTGGTTTTTCAAAGTTATCAAAATGTTGATAAATATCTATTTGTATGCGCATTAAATAGATTAGATATGTGCATTCATCACACATAATGCATGTGAATTAATCAAAATTTATGCTATTTATAATTTTATTTCAATTTAATTCGGTATATTTTGTCCCAAAATATGTCAAGGCAGAATACTAAAATTCATCCATATCACTTTGATGTTTTGTCGTTCCATAACTGAGCGTTTTTAAGGCATTCTGTGTCGCGCACCACCTCTCTGTGGAATCAGCTGCCTGCAGAGGTATTCCTAAACCAATACGACTTGGGTACCTTCAAAAAAAGAGCATATCCCTTAGAGGCTGGGAACTTATTCGTGGCCCTGCTAGGGAGTATCCATGGGTTGAGGACCACTTATCCTAAGTAACACTGTTGCTCTTTTGCCACCGTTTTCATTTTTTTTCTATAGTATAGCGGATAACGGAACAGGTGGATCTCCTATATGCTAAGAGAACACCGCCACCAATGGACAACCACGCCACAGTCCGCGCATTGGTTGTGTTTGCGGCTTTTTACGCCACTTAAGCGGTATTTTAAAGGGCCATATCTTCACTGACTCAGCGAAACGCAGTACAAGTACCATTTCATGTTGAATATTCTCTGAGCCCGTGGTATCACTTCGGACGAGCCGGCCCAAATAATTAAATTTCATAAAATAAAATCAATCGCAAAGTCGTGTTTATAATATATGTAACCTGAGAAATCGTGCAAAGAAAAAAACCTGCGTAAACTTAAGAAAGTTTAACTACCTTATTTTAGACTTATAAGAGAATATGTTTAGCCGAGAGGCCTCCTAACGTATTAACGTATTGTTTGCTGTAATCTTCTGGCTTACTGATCACTTAACGATGCGGATAATTTTACTGTCGATCGTCATCTTAATTGCTTTCATATTTATTAGGGTAGAAATTCTTTTGTTTTTAACTTTATAGTATGCTTAATGGCTTTTAAAGTGTTGCGTTATCGCC
>DWCF01002303.1:0-24685 GCA_018230265.1 Delias oraia | reverse complement strand
GTACGCGGTCGCCACTCGAGAACCTTTCTTCCCCATCGGTTGTCGGTTCGTCGAGCGATGTGGCCAGCCCATTGCCAAGAAGATATAATTATACATAATGAGAGTTATTTTTAGTTGTTTTGTTTAGTTACTTCATATTTTATTAGGCGATACCTACGGATACCTAATACTGTTTCTAACTGGTAGTAGTGATAATCATGGATAGTTTGTTCAAAGTATCTTCATTTTTTACATACAGTAGTTTTTCGTATATAAATTGAATTTCATAAATAAGCAATTTAATATTTTTCCTTGAGAATAAGAATTACAAAGAAATTTATTAATATAATATTTTTTTGCTGAAAGTGCACAGTGTTTGCCTTTAAAGATTGTATATTTTTTATTTATATATTAAAAATTGACTGCGCAACAGTGAACGGATATTTACAGCAAACAACGATTGGGATTTCTCAATCATTTACGCTTCATTACAACCTGTATTAGACGACGGTATGTCTGGTATGAAATAACTAGATCAATGAAATCGTGGAATCTTACCAATAGCAGCATCTTAGTAATTGTAATATATTCTAAGACGATGATAAGTTTAATTTATCATACTTTTATATAGTATCATAATCCTATTTTGAAAAAAAAATTATCGTATGTATCAATATATCTATGTATTTTACGAATACGATTGTACTTTTTTGCTTTGTTCCACTCCTATTACGTCATTTGTACACCGATTTTGGTGAATGAAAAGAGTGTACCTATTTATAAAAGGTCGGCAACGCACCCACAGCACCAGCAAGGGCTAACGCCGTCCTTGGGCGGGAGATCGCTTATCTTAAGTGACCCTCCTACAGGCTTGCCTCCGTTGCCATTAAGAAAAACAAAGATACCAAACGAAAGTTCTCTCGACCCAATAGGGGCTGGGGACTTCCATGAGCGGAGATTGATTCCTGATCTTCATAAAAAGGGGCACGCTTTGAAGTGGTCAGATTTCTAAATATTAACAGAAATTAGCGATTATTACTTTATGACTTAAAGCTCATAGAAAGATCATTATCAGAAAATTAGGTGTTTATCGGTTCAGTGTTAAATTCAGAATATCAGTTATATTTATTAACGCATTGGCCTTTAAGGTCATAAGTTCAAAAACAGCCTCTTATTAACCACGCCTATTATATAATCACAATTTTTTTTTTTGGACAGTCGGTTGAATTTTCTACACATTTTTAATTTATAAAAAAAATAGCCATTCTGCTCTACTCTTCTCAAATATGGGGCTTTTCTTTAACATTCTAATCCTTTAGTGATATGCTTACATCTGTATTAGTATTATGTATACAATATTTGATTATGAATAAAGATATTTCGATTTTTTTAACTAAATTTTAGTGATAACTAACTTCATGAGTTTTCTTTCAAACATTCAATACAAAGCTGAAAATTCCACCTTTAGTTACAGCGCTAAAATCGATTAAATATTCATAACACTGTCCTTTCTTCGTTAACTTCGGCATGAATAAAATTCAATAGACCATAACTGAGCGATATTGAAAATTTTACGAGTGTTTTAAATTTATTACTTAATTTAAAAACGTTATGGAAGTTGTTTTATTATCCTGTAGATTTTATCGTTGATCATCCATACTGTAATAATATAGCACTAACAGTTACTCGCGACTTTTCATTTACCGTGTTAGAATTTAATTAATATAATCTTATACCATTATATCGCTTTATAAATTATAGCCTTAGGTATCTAGTGCTATTCTTTTGTAGAACATATAGAGGTAATGTTATTGGAAAGTTGCATTACAATTAAAATTTCATTAATTATAAAAAATACTAAGATACGTGTAAAGAAAAATATAATTTTCTTATTATATGTATCTGAATGTTATTATATTATGCATCTGTATTTTCTTATATTATGGTATGGTAGTCTATGGTGAAATGGGATTGTAAAAATTGTGATTTGGGAACGACGTGAAAATTAAAAGCATTAAATGTCGTTTCTTTGATTGCAGAGAAACTCAGTAGTGTTTTATCTACGGTTGTTCCAAATCACTACAAGCAAAATTCATTCTTTTATATACGCGTATGACCCACATATTATATGCTTTGTAATAGAATCTTGTATATGCATAAACTTTTATCAAGATAGAGCACATATGCCGGTTTCGTAATATAACAGATAACTAGTTTCAACATAAAAGTAGTTATAGTACCTAACCTTGAAAATAATATTATGCAATGTAGTTGCGACAACTTGGCATGCGCCCTCGCCTATAACTGCCGCCCATGGACAAACACACTGCAATACATGCTGTGTAGTTGGTAATGTTTGTGGTTTTTTAAGCCGCTTCAGCGGTTTATGGTGGTGTGCATCCAGGCTATGGTATAACTCCGGACGAATCAGCTAAATAAATCCTGCAATATATGCTTCATCGTGGCTGTCCCACGGGAGAGAAAATTTTAAGATACTAGCCCGGCCACTGTCAAGACTTTCCAAAAATCAAATACAATTTAAATTATAAACTGTTCAGACCGGGAACCGAATGTGGTACCCATTGCATCACTCTAGCTCAGCGGTTTCCTAACTTTTTCAGCCTGCGGCTCACTGACAAAATTTAGAATTATTTCACAGCGCCATAACTATTTGATAAAAATACAGTCGAAAAAAATAAGTAGGTACCATACAGTAATATTGATTAAGTAAATACAGAAACATAAACGAAAACATCTACAATTCGAAATTTTAGTCAGCGGCGATGCGCCTGATGTTTGTAACTATTCGGTAAAAAGTAATATTTTTGCTTTCGGATAATGCTAGAACATAGAGACGGCGCCCCTCTTCATTTTATATGGCGCATAGTTTGGGAACCCCTATTCTAGCTTACAAGCCCGCACGGCCACACAGCCCTATTGAACAAGTGCCTGCTTACCCGACACTAATAAAGTTTTATGTGCGCGCTAATTGCTAATACAACTTGTCGGATTAAATAATTCAATTTAACAACTCGACTTTTATAGTGAAAGGTCATTTTGAAGTCGCCACACGGCAAATAAGTTTCTCAAACTGCGTATAAAAGGCATTCTAAAGTGTAAAATATTTTTAGAAAGAGCCAGCGTGTATCTTCTATGGTAAGAGATCACCGCAACCAATGGACAACCGCGCCACTATCTGCGCTTTGATTGTGTGGCCGACCTTTGACTCCGGTATAAGTTTACTTGCTTCGGATATCCTCACTCATTCAGCGTAACACATAACAAGTACCGTTACACGCACTTATTTTATAATTTATTAGTGAATAAATTAATAATTGCGTCAGCATACATTGTCTTACCCGCGGGTAAGACAATGTAAAGATATACGCCCGGCCACTGTCAAGCCCCTCCAAAGATCAAATAAATTACAGGTATTTTATTCGGACCTGGAGTCGAACCCGGTACATAAACCCCTGAATCCGTCGTAGCTTACAAAACTGCTCGGCCATGTAGCTCTGTCTAAATAAAAAAACTGTAAATAGTGTTCGTGAATAATTTATTTTTAAGGGCAAAGGTATACATTTTAAAAGGATTTTCTTTACCTATACTAACATTTCCAAAATTTACACCGAATAACAAATTTACCCTGAAACGTCAAACGATTGGAATCTACTTGTATAACTCCGACTAATCTATCTCGGTTCCATAGTAAGTAATGTAGGTAGCTCTAAAAGAATATATGATAACTGCATACATGCCTAAACTTGCATATTTTTTATCCAAATGAACGTCATAAGTCGTGATAATTTTTAGTTTTTTTATCAATTACAAATAACCTTGTGTGTATCACGCTTTCGCTAAATATACGTGTTAAGTATTAATAATTCTATTTACAGGCGTGCTCTTGACATTTAACAGTCTGAAGATACATAAAATTGAGTTAATTGAAAAGGTTGTTTGTAAAACATACATATAAATATATAGGTACTACTGAAGATTTTTTTATATGGTTTCTCGCTGATGGCCAGAGCCGCCTTTACAGCTTAATACGGGCAAGCTCGCGGAATCGCCTAGAAACTACTGAAGACTTAAGAAGATTAGTAGGTAACGTCAATATTATATTGTGAATAAATTTTTTAATTCATATTAAATGTATTAAAACGTTATATTTAATGTATGGTAAAAAATATCAAGTAATTATTAACATAATGGTATGATTAAACTGATTTCAATTACTTACGCTTGTGATGGTGTGTTTCAAAAGATCCACCATATATCCGCATGCAGGTATCCGCTATGGTAAGAGATTACCGCCGTCCACGGACAACCACACCAAAGTCCACAGTATCGTTGTTACCGATTTATGCGGTGGGTATAATTTCAAGAGCTTTCGATATCCTCACTCACTTAGCTAAACAAAGTACAAGTACTGTTTCACACTAGTATTCTATGAGGCCGAGTTATCACTTCAGACGAGCCGGCGCATATATTGCGTCAGCAATGTACGGCCATGAATAAGACCGAATAACCCAATATCTCTCGCTTCGTGGTAAGCTTAAAAGACCACCTACCTAGGCTACGAGGCTCTCAAAAACCATCAATACCACTGAAGATAAATCTCTTATAATTTAAATAATATACAGACTTTTTGTTAAAAACACTCAACGTAAACAAACTAATTAAAAAAGCAATTTAACGTTCAAACCAAGTGCCAAATACAAATCTTGAATCACCTTCACACTGCAACCTTAGCACCGTTGTTAATTTACGCGACAATTCAATATCGGAGTTCGTTCAAGCGGGCGATCAATTTTTACGGTCAAATGCATTAATTATATTTGAAGCATGTTCCATTTAAGATTGAAACCTTTAAAATTGACCTTTAAAATATTCAGAATAGAAGACCAAAATCAAGAATAAACACAAAAAATGGCCGGACTATGGCGCGGTTGTCCATGGGCGGCGGTGTTCTCTTACCATATAAGAGACCCACCTGCTCCGTTGTCCGCTATACGGTACTGTGAACAGAAACCAAAGATTTTTGTATGACGGTAAAAATATGAATGTTTTCTATAAAAGGATCTTTCATTATAAGCGAATGAGCATAGTTCTTCTTGATTATCATCTCACTGTCACGCCAACCAAGGAATATATTTTAAGAGCAGCGACGATCTCGATTGCTTGAGAAATATTTTGTTAATATTATCTTATTACAATTCTAACTAGCACTTGTGTTATTTGTTTAAATGAATCTATCGTTAAAGATATTTTGAGTTTTTTTGTTAATAAAACGAACAGGAGGCACATCTAGGATAAGTGCGCTTTTTTAATGTCACCAAATCATAAATCTGAAATGTGGTTGCTTACGATGGGTCTAATGGTGAAGCTCAGTCACTCAGCGAGCTATGGAGAGGGCAATGGTCGGAGTCTAGCTGCGAGATAAAATCAGAAATGAGGTTATCCGCAGCTGAACCAAAGTATAGTACATTGCCCGCCGTATTAGTAAGTTGAAGTGGCAATGGGCTGGCCACATTGCTCGACGAACCGACAACCGATGGGGAAGAAAGGTCCTCGAGTAGTGAACGCGTACCGGAAAGCGCAGAGTGGGTCGTTCCGTCACGCGATGGAAAGACGATCTCATGAAGGTCGCGAGAAACTGCTGGTTTCAGATCGCTCAGGATCGTAACGGGTGGGCGTCTCTGGGGAAGACCTATGTCCAGCAGTGGACTTGAATAGGCTGATGATGAAATCATAATGATTTGGAGATATGTACTTCAGGCAGCTTGTTTAACAGTTTTGGAACGATTAAATATATGTAAAATATAGTAGATATGTTAAACAATGGGAGTTTATAAATAACCATGTGTTCGAAAAACATAACCCGACTACCGAAACATACATGTATATGACCATTATGCCTATATCTATAAAAATCTAATAGCAAATCAAAATCGGCCTCAATTACGTAGAGATTTTAATTGAGTTATATTATTTTTAATGCAATTTTAGCCTTATACAAAATAGAATTATTTTTTAACAATTACGGGTCGCTATTTGTAAGTTATTTTTATTATAAAATGGACCACGGGGCAGGCGGGTGCCCTGATGGTTAAATCACCGTCGCCTACGGACAAGTGCACCGCAATCCGCACTTTGGTTGTATTGCCGAGTTTATTACCCCACTTGTGGGTATAACTTAATGTGCATCTGTAGTCAGTTCCACTTTTTAACCACTACAATCATTAAAGCATCATCAATTTATATATCATTTTGTATATATATGCGGCTATAACATTAATTTATACACGACATAATAGTCAGCCGCTCCAATTTTATGGTTAAAGCAAATGACTGGTTCAATACTCTATACGATATATCATAGTTATATACAGATTGTATTGATAGAGCAATAAATCCTTACTCAATACGATGTCCACTTCACAAGAACATTAATCACGAACGCTATTTCATACGTATTGTCACTGAATTACCTTCGCTCTGCGTTACTGGATCATGTCGCATCAACGTACTCATAGCTACGTACTAGTATGACTCAGAAACAATCTTAAACCTACAATAAACATACAACATACCGGCTCGTCCGAAGTGATATCACAGACTCACAGCATAGTCAGCGTGAAACATATACTGTATTTCGCTGAGTGAGTGAGGATATCGGAGGCCCTTGAAAAAATGCCACTTTGCTGTCGTAAAAAGCCGGCAACACAACGCAAAGCGCATACTGCGGCGCGGTAGTCCATGGGCGGTAGTGTTCTCTTAACATATAGATGAACCACCAGCTTCGTTGTCCGCTATACCATAGAAAAACTTTCCCATTAGGCGTTATAATTTCCACCCCAACCTAAAATGAAACCTAACGTATATTCATTTTTATACAATTATAGTTGTGAATACAATTTAATGATACCGTTTCCTCTTTTCCTTACATTATACCCATTTCCCCTTTTCACTCGCAACATTCGCCTCGCAATTCGTAATACAGTCTAGCGATGTTTATTTACCTTGTTAGTAGGACTCAAATAGGACTTCGCCTGTATTCGTAACTCAAGTATCCCATCTAAAAATGAATCTTTCTATAGCTTTGTAACCATTATACAGATAATAAATCGCAGTGAACATTGAATACATAATTCTAAACAATATTTATCGATTGATAGATTTATTTAATCAGTCCGTGAACACAGATGATAATTTGACTCTCACGACGCTAATAGTAATGATGGCGGAAGATGGCCGCAAAATATAAATTCAGAAATCACGACTCGAGGCGGTAAATGTAATATTTTATTTTATTAAATAACGGTTGACAATCGAACAAGATGAGAGCTAGGATATGTGGTGCACCGTCTATGGACAACACTCACCATTAGCCCCTGGACTGGTTCGTTATTTGCCTTTAAGCAATAGGTGTCCGCAACGCAACCGCGGCTCTGTAAGGGCTGGGAATGTCCATGGGAGGAGGACCACTCGCCCTAGGTGAGCCTCCTGCTCGTTTGCCACCGATATTATAAAAAAGGTTTGCTTATTTATTGAATTTGTCCCCAAATCGTAACGGTTAGGAAATGTATCTATAAATTATTACTAATTCACATATATAAAAATCATTCTAATTTACCACTAGTCACTTACGCGATTTTTTACCGCATGTATGAACAACATGTATACATAGATTCCATAATTTATGTTGATAAATCCCCATTAAGGCAATCTATTTCTAGGTAACACATTGAAGAGATATTAGTTACTAACATATTCCAACTCACCCGTGTAAGAGTCATGCTGAAGCATAAGCTGACGCACAAATTGGGTCGGCTCGTCCACGGGCTCACAGAATAAGCAGCGTGAAACGGTACTTATACTGTGTTTCAAAGAGTGAGTGAGAATATCGGACGCTCTTAAGAGTGTCGCATAAGCGGCGTAAAAAGCCGGCAACACAACCAATGCGCGGACTTCAGCGCGGATGTTCGTGGGCGGCGGTGTATTCTTACCATATAAAAGATCTACCTGCTCCGTTGCTCGCTATAGAATAAAATAAAACGAAATCCAGTTCACTCACTTATTTAAATCAATATGCCCGCATACCGCCCACATATTAATACTATCAATCCAACAGGTGACGACATCTTTAAATTTTAAGAGCTCTTATAATTAAACTTTATTGATCGAAATATATTGCATACTTTTCGTTGTACGTTATTAAACCACAAATACCGAATGTATCAAATCCAGCGCCTTCGTGTAATCATAGTATAAAATGCCGGTTGATCTAAACTACGAAGTACATTTAAATGAATGAATAAGATTTTGAATGAAAAATATTACGAACGTAAATATCATTTAAAAAGGACCGATGAAATAACACATGCAATAAATACGACGACAATTAATTCCGCTCAAATCTCAATGTTGCAGCGACTAAACGAGTGTATGTTTAAAAAAAGATTTGACCTATGTTCCGATCTTTAGCTCTCGATATAAAGAAACTGTCTGACGTTCGAATAACATAGTAATTGGCAACCACAGCAATTACATTTTTAGAGCTTTAATTTTAAATTTACGCCACATAGTGGTGTTTAGCGGCATTCCTATTTTTATTACATTCATAAACATAGAGATCTGCATTGAAATCTACTAGACGCAGAAATGTGTAGAACAGAACAGCTGGATTATCTTACGAATGATACTATTTTGATGTTAAACATAGTATTAAACTGTGAGTTGTTATTTATTAGGAACATGTGGGTTTACTATTTGGTAAGAAAACACCGCCGCCCATGATCAAACGCGCCACAGTCCGCGCATTGGTTGTGTTGCCGGCTTTTTACGCCGATTATCTATAACATCATATGTATATATATACAAATTGTTTTTAATGTACCTTCAAAAAACCGAACAGGAAGCTATCCAAATGCGTGTTTTTCTTTATTCCTGTCTGGTCGTCCGAGAATCAAATTGGTTTAATGAGGTGTCAAACGAAAGGATCCTGTTGCGAAGGATCCTGCCCCATTTTACAGATTATTGAAGTGTATAGTTTTCAATAAATTGAAATAATATTTAAAGAATGTTACGCTAGTCGCGTAAAATTCACGCTACCGCGGCATACGAAAAAGTATTTATAGTACCTAGGCTAATTCATTATGCTAATAAAAATATTTTTGCGGAATTTTTAAGGCGTTTAAGTAAAATAATTTACGAATTAATATTTTTAAAAGTAAAATTTCGAGATCAAGAAAAATCCATAATACCTACGTACGAAGAAACAACATGTCTGCACTCATCAATAATATTAACTGGTAAACTGTGGGTTCGTGATGTTGTAGGCAAGTTACCTCTGGATTTGCTGAACCGATCGTAATAGTTATTTTACCAATAGAAAGCTGCGTTATTTGCGAGTAAAACATTTAATATATTAATCTGAAACAGGAAGGCTTTTTTGTGGTAGTCGGATTTATAAGACGAAGAAAAAAACTGTTATTTTTGTTACGAACCCGAGATATAACAACAATATGATTGAGTTGTACAGCTTAATAATGCCTATAAAAGAGTCCACGATGGCTTCTTAATAATTTATATAGCATAACAACGTTTTCTACGTTCTATGATCTTATGTCATTTCCACACGGTCATTGTCATGGAGTTATTTCTGTTCGGCGGATAAACAACCGCGAATCAGCTTTGATAGCGCGTAATATTTTATGAGACTGATACAAAAATGAATTATTTTCAATGAAATACACACGTCACAAATCAACGGCACACGTTAAAATTATAAATATAATAGTAATATATAAATATAAGTGTCGCCGCTTTTTATCCGTGTTTAACAAAATGAAATCAGCTCTCGAGATGTAAAATATTTTTTTTATTCTATAGCGGACAACGGAGCAGGTAGGTCTGCCTATATGGTAAGAGAACACCGCCACTCATGAACAACCGCGCCACAGTCCGCGCATTGGTTGTGTTACCGGGTTTTTTACGCCGCTTAATCGGCACTTTTAAAGGCTTGTACTGTGTTTCGCTGAATGAGTGAAGATACACAGCCCGTGAAATTATACCACTAAATCCGCTAACACAACCAAGAGCATTGTGGTGCGGCTGTCCTTAATGATAGGCAGCGGTAATCTCTTAACATGGAGGCGACCCGTCTATTCCGTCGCTCGCTATACAATAAAAAATACTAATAATCTTCTAAAACAATTACATAATTTACAAATGTACATTACAAATAAATATAGATTTAAGTCTGTTTTTAATCTATACTAATATTATAAAGAGAAAAGATTTGATAGTTTGTTTGAATTGTTTGTGTCCGAAACGACCAAAATGACGCATTTGAAAAATTCTTTCAGCGTTGAGAAACTACACCATATCCGAACATAGGTTGTATTAAGTCTTCTAACACGCCACTAATGTAAACCGAAGTAAGACAATTGCCAAAAAACTTTTTACATCGCGTTTGCTACAAATATAAATGATTTCTTTTTTACAGACACGGTGGCAAACGAAACAATGTAGGTACTAGGTCTAGACCTAGGCTCAAAATGTCGGCACAAAATGGCAGCATATTTTACTGATATAGTTTCGTTACAATAACTGCTCTTTTATTTTAAAAAGAATATTTAAAATACCGTCATTGTAAAAGCTCTCTGATTGTACCTTGGTATTTATAAATTTACAAGGCAAAGCGACGTTGGCTGTGGTCAGCTATTATTAATACAATGGTAATAACTTTTTATCAAAATTTAAACATTTTATTCTAATTATATACTGACGTATACAACTTATAGAGTAAATTTGATAAGTTTTATGCTAGTTACGGTAGTATAACATTTACCGTCTGTTTGAATACTTATGTAAATATAGAGACATTTGAGCAACATTAAGTATGTAGTTTTTCTGCACTGAAATGTGCTGCTAAAACTTTCAATCCAAGACTATTATGTCCGTAATTTCCAAATATTGTTAAACATTATAGAAGATATTAGGATAGACATGATGTTGAATCTAGACTGAATTCCACCAGAAATATGTTTCAAACACGACACCAATATTATTTTTTATATTTTTTTTACAATTTTAACAGATTCTGATGACTGATACATTTTTCATTGCAAAAATTTCAAAGTTTGAATTTTTAAAGCAATTTGCGTTCAAAAATAGCTCTCCAAACTGAGTTATACAATCGTGCGTATAAATACATATTCAGGCTCATATCTTAAACATTTTGGATAAAATTGTAACCAGGTAATAAATATTAACTGAATATTTAACATCTTCCGGTTCACCGGTACGCCACCCGTACAGTGTGACAAACGTATTAAATATTGAAAAGCCCTATCCCGCATGCGCATACCAAATATTTCTCATACATTTCTTTAAGATAAAAAGTACTAAAAAGAAATCACCTTCAAATATATCACTTTTAAATCAAGAAAATTAAATTAAAATAGGTAATGCGCCGATAAAACAGAAATTATACTGGTTAGAAAGTATACACACGTTTCTTTACAAAACAGTGAAACTGACATAAATTGTCTGTCCCATGCAATTGCTGATTATAAGAGAATATATAGAAATGTATAGAAAATATATTAATATAATTAATATTCAGAATATTTATTTCATAAAGAATTATTTCAAAGAGTAACCCTTTGACAATAATCAACGAAATCGCTTTATAAATGATTTATAAGCTACCTTTGTTTTGATCAATATTTTTATATTTAAATTAATAAGTAATATAAAAATACTTATTATATTGAATTTTTTGAACTAGAGCTATATACTATCTACTTTAAAACTGAATCGATAGCAAAAAACAAATTATCATGCAGAAATCTTGAAAGATAACTTGCGAACAGCTATGAACACCCATTAAATTAGATTAGCACGTAATATTATGTCTACCTTTTGTTTATGTTTGAAGAGGAGCCAATAAGTTCCATCTCCAAGAATAGACACATATTATGAAATATTTTGGAAACATTGTCATTACATAGAAGTGTGAGCACCTATAATTGTCAGCCGACATTATTTAGAAGCATCCAATGCCAAGAGACATTAATTTAAATCGATGATAATATTACACTTTCATATTTGAATGTCTTGCGATAAATCGCATCGTTAATTTTAAAATACGGAAAGTATTATGATACAGTATTTTCGCGATGATTTCTTTCTAATCACAACTGAAATATAATCCATCCTTCTATTAAATTAAATTAAATATTAACCTTAAGCTTTCAAACAGATAATCACTTGTTATCAACGCCGATCTCAAAGCTTTGGCAGAGAGCCAAACTCGATACTCTAGCGAAGATGTAAAACCCACTCAAGAATAGGATACTTACTAGAAGACATATTAAAAAAACACTTGATAAATATTTATGACGCGCCAACATCGTCATCTAAGTCCGACTAACCTTTAGCAAACAAATTTATCTTTGTCAACTAAAGTTTGCACTTAATCTAATCTAACGCGTTCTCCATTTCAGACACTCAGTGGACTCGGTCGCGTCGTATTCTAGCCAGAATCACGTTGACCGAATAAGGACTCAGAATTTCTCAGCGGCTTCTTGTCAAGACGACAGCGATTTTGGATCCATAAAGACTAGTCTCTTTAGGCGATCGTCATCCAATTTAGATTATCCAATTAAACGTCCAGATAGCGTTACTTCAAATACAAGCTCCACAAGAAGTCGTCTTCGAGAACTTGTCGAGAGAAAATCGACTCAAGACGAACATAAATCCGCTGCAAACACCGTAGGCGACATACAATACTTTGAAAACCCAACGGAGACCTTGGAATTTGATAGCACGCGAAACTCACTTGACTCAAAAAAGAAACCAGAAGAAAGATCAAAGAAAAGGAAGTTATCTAGAGGTAAAGACAGTGATAAAAATAAGAAACAGGAAAAATATCAAAGTAAATTGGCCGATTACTACAAGTTACCCGTACAATTACCTCAGGACGAGTTTTATCAGCATTTAACCCGGTCAAGAGCGGCGGACGAGTTTTTGCAGAAACGTTTCTCAAATTCGGATACAGAATTCAGCGGAAGCTACGGCAGATTGTGCAAACATAAAGATTTCGAGGGGTCCAATTTACGCCGCAGTAGAAGTTTAGCTGTAATAAGGGAAGAAACATTCACAGATCTACAAATACAGAATCACGCCAAAAATAAACGATCTCAGCTAATTCCGCGAGCACGATTATTCGATAAACCTTGCTTTAAGGATAGGTAAGACTATTTATTGTAATTTTCAAATATATCGTTATTTACTACTTTCTTCACTACATTTTACTTACTATAAAAACATTTTTTTAAATGAGCATAATAAAATGTTAGGTATGTTGTACTTTATGAATATTTTTCACTTTAATTACAGATTGCCTGGCCGAGCGAAATATCATACTAAGGAAGAAGTATTGGAAGGAATATATATTGATAGTACTGTGTCGTGTTTCGCTGACATTAGTAGACAACAACAAGAAGAACCAGCCAGCCTTCCAAATACCGACAGTCATTTACACCAAGCAACCTCTCCATGTAATGAAAGCATTCATTCTAAATCAGCAAATGGTAGCTGGGCTAATTTAGCAGAAGAAACGAAACAAATAAATCTTTCAGAAGACAGTATCGGTCACTCTCGAAATCCAAGCGAAATCGACAGTTTAGATTCAAACTACGTAAGGAAACACTACAATTTCGACGCACATCGAAAACACTATAAAGAAGGATCTCCCGACACTGATAGATCCCTAGTTTCCCCTTCTTGTAAAGAATTATTTATAGCAACTGATGAACACGATAGTGGCACAGAATTTAGAGAAAATTCGAAAACATCTAATCCAGCAAACGTAGATCGAATTACTCGCTCGCATAGTAACAAAGAAAACTGCATTGAAGACCACGTATCATATGATATAATACCTATAGAAAGTATAAAAGTTGAAGTAAATGATAATAAGACTGAAATTTACAGAAACTGTAAAGGTAATAACGAAGACACCCAAACTATACTCTCAGAGAGCGACGGCACGATATCCAGTCCTCCTGACAGCATCACTTCGTATATTTCCATATCTATAGATTCGTCGACAGATAAATCACACAAGTTAGAGTACTTAACTCATTCTTTAGCTGAAAAAATTGATGAATATTGTGATTCCCAATATCAGGACAACACTTCTCAGAAAACAACAAAAGAACATTATGAGAATCAACCACCAGATATAGATCCCATTTATACAGCTGTTCACAAAAAGAAAACCTTCGCCGATATTAAAAGAGAATCTTTTGAAAAGAGACAAAAAGATAAAAACAATAGTAACCAAACTAATACTAATAAAACGTATGAAAGTAAAACTTATATAGATACTGAAACTTATGATAAAAGAGGAGCAACTACAAAGAATATTACTACAGAATCTTTCGTTACTACTTTAATAGAAAACCAATACTATTCCTTACCGGATATTAATATAAGTAAATGCCTTAGAAAATCGGAAAGGATAGATGCTCAATTAAGAGAAGAAGATCCAGAAGAAAACACGTATGAAAATAAATACGAAGTAGCAAGAAGTAATTTTTCCGAAATAATAAACTGTAATAATAGTGAGAACTACGGTCAATTAAATAAAGCCACAACTAGGCAACCTACAAAAAGTATTTCTAGCATTTATTTGCCAGAATACTCAGAACCTCAAATTTTACAGAATCATTCAAAGGTCGACGACGACTTAAAATCTATAATAACTATAACAAGTTCTAATGCAGATGACTTCTATTTAGACAACCAACAAAACGAAAGAGAAATAAATGAAATCGAAGGTACCATAAGAAATACTAAACTAATAACGAAAACTGAAAACTTGAAAGTTCCTACAAACGTGGTACGCAGACCTGAAGTTAAAATATTAAAATCATATTCTAATGATAATATTCCTAACAAAGCTAAACCAAAGGGAAAAACAAACATTAAGAAACATTATTCTCTAAGACAACGTGATCCAGTTGACTCAGTTAATACAACATTACCAAGTCCAGACTCTGTTGTAAAAAACATAAAAAATACACAGAGGATATTTTCAAAACCATCATTTGCAGAAGAGTTACGAAATCATTGTTTAATATCAAGAGTACAATCATTTAAGTCATCAGACTCTTCAAATATTGATATAATACCTTTAAGTGGTCATCAAACTCTTGTTATTGATCCTCCTTTGCAACAAGTTAATGATGTTAAAGAAGATCATAAAAAGCATTTGGAAGGTGAGTTTGGTTCACAGTTAGAAATATTAGTTCAACCAATTTGTACTAGAGAAGTCAAACAAACACGTGTCTCCTCTACAGAAAATACGAGACAAGAAAAAGATACGGATAAATTGAGTCTGCGTGACTCTTTTATTACTATAAAATTAAATAAAGTGGTAAAGAAAAACTTGCAAAGACTTCGAACCGACCCGTGTGATATTAACTCTACGGTAATAAAAACTACCCCACCTTCGAAACTTGTAATTAAAGATAGTAAAAACTACTCACTTACTCGAAAATTTGATACTAACAGAACCATGACCCGCCCACAAATACTTCAGGTAGTTGATTCAAAGGGTAAATCATTTAAAGATCAAGTACAGTCAGCTTCTATAGAAAAATTAAATCAAGACATAAAATTAACTGATTCTAAGGATACTAATATAATTAAGATGCCAAAGGTTGAAAACCAAGTCGAGGAAAGATTGGATGATGCCATTAAAACGGATATTGAGTATCAAGAAAAAATTAACTCTGTCAAAAATTATTGGTCAAAACTGATAGATAATACCGCAGCAGAAAATTTTAAAAAAATTGAGAAAGAAGACAAACCAGAAATTAATCAACATAACCCAATAAATAACAACCTCGTGCACCATAATTCAAATGAAGAGATTAAAAATGACAGTTGTATACCCGAAATTTCCGTAGGAAAAATAATAAAATCATTAGAGAGTGTTAAAATTGTTGATAGTATACGAAAAATAAGTCAGACAAAGTTACAACTATGGAAAGATGACACCGAAAAAGTTAAAAGTGATTCAGAAATTGAAGAACCAGCCGTTGAAAAAATTATTAAAGATAACAATACCCAACAGTTTTATTCATCTCCAAACGCTGAACAAGGTAACAGAAATAATGATATAAGCTCATTTAGAGATACTCCGGAAATAGAAATTGTAGAATTAAGTAATGACGATAATCAAAATGAAAAAACACAAGCCACGTTAATAAAAGCAAAAGGATTCGAAAAAGGATGTGATGACTTTGACCATGTTCGATATAAAGTGATGAAGTCGGAATTATTTAAAAATAGCATGATAGCAAATTATCGCAAAGAGGCACAATTTGATGGGTTACTACAATATTTACAAGATTACAGTTTTCAAGAATTGTTAACAAATAATAATATTGTAATAATTGAGCCAGTGCGAACTAAAGTAGAACCTGCACCCCGTAAAGAGAAAAATATTGATACTTGTAAAATCCATCCCACATATTTAAAGAAAAATGACTATGCTATGCAAACTGAAAAAACTAAAAACGCAGTAAGGCGGCATTTCTTTTATCACCCTATTAGAGTAAATAAAGAAATTATCGAAGAAGAATTACCAAATCCAGACACCGTAAAAAAAGTAAGGAATCTATTTGAAGATACACTAAAAATGAAAAGTCCAATGACCCATGATCCACCGTTAGTGAATGAAAAGCTATCTCGCCGTTCGACGTCGTATAGAAACATAAGTGAAGAAATAAAAACTAAAAATCTAGGACGAAAGAAAATCACCCGTCAACTAACAATTGACACCAATTTTGGAAACAAAAAGTGGGATAACGCAAGTCTTTCAAGTGGAGTGTCTAGTGGAGATTTGAGTTCGAATAATGATTATGACAATGAAGCCTTGAGCCCTTATTCAAATAAAAATATAAAAGATAATGCGTATAGTTCAAGCGATGAATATCTATGCGATTCGGCTAATCAAGATTTCTGTTGTGAGAGCCAATACGTCAGCCCAGAAATCCTTAAAAAAATTCGAGAATGTGGAACGTCCGTTACATATTATGGAGGTAAAGTATTAAATTCTAAGACTGGTTCAAATGTAAGTCCTATGACCAAAGCCATTATGGATGAAATTAAAAGTTTGCAACGAAATTGTAGTACTGATTGTTACTCATGTCAAACAAAATGCAAAGGAGATAGGTGTTCATGTTTAATTTCAGATAAGCATAAGCCAAATGCCGACAAAAAGGTATCTCTTGGGACTGAAATTAAGAACGAAGCATGTGAAGACAATACAACATCTACAGAAAATATTCCAGGTTTTAAATTCAAACTTGTTAAATCTAACAGCTGCAGCAGTCGCTTAGAATTAACTGGTACCGAAGAAAATAGAAACTCAAGAATTCGATTTAAAAAGCAAAACTCAACAGAGGATCCGCCACTTACGCAAGACGAAGAGAACTCGGTGAAAAACAGAATTTGTCGTTTAGAAAGTTACAACAAAGGACAAACGAAGGCCGCAATAAAAGGAAAACAAACCGACGATAAGAAAAAACAATACAGCAAAGAAAGTATCGAAATTAAAGGCACCTGCAACAAAAATGAAAATAACTGTAATGAAATCAAAGAAGGCAATACAGGAACAAAATTATCAACGGATAATTCACAAAAAATACTCGAAGAAAAAGATGCCAATGAAAACCACACATTTGAAAAGAAGTTCTATTATGTCAACGATCATTTGCCGATGAATAAGGCCATAACTCCGGAAAAATTTGGCGAAATGGTCTTCGAAGAGTTCGAAGTGTTAGAAAATTGTTACGACAGTTTAAATAGCAATAAGTCTTATAAGTAACATTATTAACAATTAAATTTAACTTTTGCTTAATTCTATCGAATAACATTGTGATCTGCCTTTAAGGATTGCTATTTATTGCTTGTAAATGTAGTAGTTAAACGTTAATAATAATTAATATTCCGTATATAATTTACGTGCTTTAGAAGGTATTCGTTTAAACATTATTAGCACCATAAGCTCGTAATTGCAAACCATTTATACCATTAAATCCTTTTCGGTGATGGTTTTTAGCCTTGTAACATAGTTATTATTAAAGAATATTAAATCGAGATAACAAAATTGTGTATAAATTAATTACATACCGTCAAGTTTTTCCTCGATCTTTGTGGGTGCTGATTTGGATCCATGCAAGCTTACGCTCGTAAAGAACGCTCGACGATTGGGCCGCCATCTCCAACACCATGATTCCTTTAACAGTGATGTCAGAAATTTCAAAATATATAATGATAGATATAAAAATATATAATGATAGATATATATATATATATACAGTGTTACCTATTCCACATACATAGGAGGCCACAGCTGATTCTTTAGATTAAGGACTCGAACTACAAAACAGTTTAGGTATAAAAGATAGCCGCTCGGGCGCTCTGTAGTGTTTTAGTACAGGCTAACTCCTTTACCACCTAAGTTACAGCTGTCAACCATGGACATTGGTCCATACTTATGACTTAGACCGACATCGATTTAAGTAAATCAACAACTTTAATACTTTTTTGGTGTTTTATTGCAATAAATAGTAAATTTCACATAAATACTTTTTATATTTAATTCAACTGAGTAAAGTAATTACTGAATACTAATTAATTTAATACGCGACGCTTTTAAAGGTACTGTACACTGTTAGGAGGAAAATTGCGACTAATTATTACTGAAAATGCAATTTCGAAAAAGGCACATCACAGAAATTTATAATATCGAAATATACATAATATATTCTAACGTTAGCATTGAAATATTTATGTATCTTTCGAGCGTTATTATAATTATTTCGGTTTAGAATATTTCATTCTGTCAGCTTTTAGAATGATCATTATACAATTTTATAAAACATGTTGGGGTGCTAGTTCAATATTAAATTCGGCATCAAAATAATATCTTAGTTAATTTAAAATAGGTGAAAATTTTTAGTTAGTCAACTATGAAATACGAGTTTTAAAATAATGTTAAATACCAAACAAATACACTCAAATATTGATGATAACTTTGTCAAAATGATCAATCAAACAATTGTTGAAATGTGTCACCCCATAATTGTATGACACTGTCTCAAGTTCTATATGATGGTAATTTAGTAATCTTGATAAAAAGTTTACCTATCTTAGAAATACAGAGCAGTTGTAAATTTTGTATTTGACAAATAATTTTTAAGGATGTTCCTGAATACAGTTATTTAGTTCCTATTATTAATTACTATATAAATAAACTTAACAAGAAATCAATAAATTCAGTTTAAGGTTAACAAATGCTTAACATCCCAAATTTTTATTATTTATAATGCCAATTATTATCACCATCACTGTTAGGCGTTCTTTTAATAGTTTCTAAGTTCTTCACAATATTATACAAATAGAATATTTACATCACCAAATTAGGATTTAATATCAATATAAGGAGGCTTTATTTATCACAATTATTTAAGAAATATGCTTACAATTATTATTTATGAAATATGCACTACTAGAACATTCAAATTATTAATTAATAAAGTTACTACTTTTGTTTATCTGTTCATATGAAAAATTAATAAAGCAATTGAACTAAAATTTACTATAAAATGTAATATAACCGTTTTTAAAATACATAAACATACTATATATTTTAAAAATAATTATAGACTTTTTAGTGATCACATTTTTATACATACACTTATTAAATCTTATTAAATTTTTAAAGATAAAAAGTTTAGGTAAGCAGTTTTTATCTTGTGATGAAGACAAATGTTAAACTATAATTAAAGATATTTATACATTTTATTACATTAAAAAAAAATAAGCTGTGTCTACGATGCAATTTAAAAACATAAAACAGCTGATCAGACAAACAGTTAAAAATCTAAATATTTTAAACTTTATTATTATGTTTAAAAAAACGATTTCAATAAACTATTTACTAATATTTTGTTTGGTAAATTTCGATAATTTTGTAAAGTATATTTTTTAAATCTCCTAAAATGTAATTTAACAGGAATTCTAATTATTGTAACTAGGTTTATAATCATCTGTAACTTGTGAAACATTAGGGATTCAAAAATTAAATACATGTATGGAAATTATAAAATTAAAAACACTAGCACTTATAGAATGTTCAATACTTACTTTGTTATTTAACAAATCCCTAAATATTGGTGACAAACATAAACCACGATTTATTTCTAATTTTGATAAGAGTCGGCATCTAGAAGCACACACCGTCGACGCCATCTTTACACTACATAAAAACATGACGTATACTATATTATAGACATTATACCACAATCTGTACACTATAGCTTAGCCCTATGAAATAGTACATACTACGGAGACATTTTAAAATAACCCGATACAATTACAGATTTGAAATGATAATGATTTTATAAATATTTCAATAATATCTAAAATCGGTCTTTTCTTTTAGTTTTACTATTTTAGGACTTGCATTTAGTCTAGTTTGTTATAACGACTGATAAATATATATATCTTGAACGTACATGTATTAAAAAAAACAATATTTTTTTCTATTTTTAAAAGAACAAAATTTGCTATAAAAATTCAAATAACGCGGGAACTTCTGAATGTTGCCCGTTCAATAAAGCAATTTCCTTCAACAAATTTTTACTAAAAGTAAAGTTGGTTTTAAAAGTAAAGTTGGTTTTAAAAGTAAAAATTGGTTTTAAAATTTGGTAAATTTTACGGATTCATTTTCCTTTCATTTCAGTACCACTAAATTATTTTTAGTGAAAATTAGATAGACACAAAATAACGTCATACATTTTTTATATACATTTCCGCTTTAGTAGGTGTCTTTTTTATATTATTTAGTAGTATTTATTTAACTGTTCTTTAAAGGTATCTGCTGCCAGTCATTAACCATACGACCATTAGATCTTAATACGGTCTTTGTGGCGTGCAGGAGGCTCACCGTGGATTTCATTTTTAGCCGCGACCAGTGCAAGGGCGTCTCCGGCGAGACACGAACATAAACTGAGGCCCTCGCAGGGTCATGGGCCGCCTGAGCATTCGGTCGGAAGCTGAAGAGTCTGGCGACATAACTAGATTCTCACCTCAAGGTGGTTCCTCCGTGTCTGGCGTTTGGTTTTAGTGTTAGTATAATTATGTATACATAAATATAACAGAGTATCTAGCAAGAATATAAATAATATTTAATATTTTACCATTTAAAAAAATTAATTGCATTTACAATTAATTGTCAAATTATTAATAATGACAGTTGAAACTTCACAGCCGCCATAAATATTTCAATATGATCTTGGTGACAATGCACGATATTCTACTGTTGTTCCTAGGAATAAGACACAAGATTGTTTTAATTTTTCATTCTGGATGATATTGCTATTTTGGCATAAAAATTATAATTAATTTATAAGCTACATTTCATTATTATCACAATAATGGCAGTTCCGGATTATAAACTAAGCGCAGTTCTTTGTGGACATTCAATGGACGTGCGTTGTGTTTCTACAACTAAAGATTATTGCATATTATCGGCTTCAAGGGATAGAACCGCTAAGCTTTGGCACCCCGAAGGGTAGGATTATTTCTTTTGTACTAGAGGTATCTTAATGCTATATAGATAAAAATATATTTTTTCAGCGTTAAAGATTTCGTTAATGTTGTAACTTACAAGGGTCACAAAAACTTTGTTTCCTGTGTCTGCTGGCTTCCACCATGTGAAGCATTTCCGGATGGCTTGGTCATCACTGGAAGCAATGATAACACAATTCTAGGTTACAATTTACTAGATGGAGCAGTTCAAATTAACCTTAAGGGTCATGACAATGCTGTATGCAGTGTAACATGTGGTAGAGACTCTGGTATCCTATTAAGGTATCGTAGGCAATTAATTTATTTGACTTCGTTAAGTAAATTTACCGTTAATACAGCAAATTATCCTTTAAATTTCTAGTTCAAGCTGGGACAGCACTGGCAGAATATGGAATATAAACTCCCCACAAATGGCTACAGTTGTATTGAAGGGTCATCAGGCAGCAGTGTGGTCTCTTATAGAACTAACTAATGGCACATATGCCACAGCATCAGCTGATAAAACCATAAAGTTATGGAGAAAAGATAGTGGATTACTAAGTACATTAACAGGTATTCCATAATTTTCATTAATTCTTAGTAAGAGCCCAAAGTATCTTAACACTATAATATACTGTGAGAACCATAGTGAAGGAAATTGGGGCTTGAGCAGATTGATATTATGAGCTCTCAGAATATCTAAAATAATATATATATACTGAGTGCTGAGAATTCTACAGCCCCACCAAATTTCACTTACAATTTAAACTTTGTAAACTTTAAACTCGTACCATCAACTTACCTGCCCATTTGATTATTATATTATAATAACAATGCTATCTACAATAATGTTTTATATTTTTAAGGTCATACTGATTGTGTTCGAAGCTTAGTTGTAGCTAGCAATGAAACGTTCCTTAGCTGTGCAAATGATGCCTCAATCAAATTATGGACGAATAAAGGAGAATGTCTCAACACTTATTATGGGCATACAAACTACATATACAGGTTAAATAGACAATCGTCCGTCAATATGATTAGATTTCTAAAAATATTGTATAAATAACAGAAATATGTATTAATCTAGGTAAACACAAAAAGTATTGAATTTTATTACCAAAATAGGATTGGTGCTCCTTTGGTAAATAAACAGGTTTGGTTTAAACAGGAATATCACTGTTTTCAGCATCAGCATAAACCCAGGTATGGAACATAGCTTTGTTAGCTGTGGAGAAGATGGTAGCGTAAGAATATGGGCTCGTGGTGACTGTGTTAGAGAATTAAGACTGCCCGTTCATTCCGTATGGAGTGTTCTCTGTTTGGAGAATGGTGATATTGTTACTGGTAAGTTTAAAAATATATTTCAATATCATAAGAGATGTTAGTTTAAAAATTGATTTATTTAATTCAATTACAATTTTTTATATCTATGCAAGAAATAAGACCTATTCAAATATATTGTGTAATAACTTCTCATATTGCTAATTCTAGGTTCAAGTGATGGTCTTGTTAGGGTATTCACAAAGGATCCTTCGCGATTTGCCGATGACGCCACATTAAAACTATTTGATCAAGAAGTTGAGAAATTGATTGTTGCATCACAACAGGACTTTGGTGGATTCAAGCTTTCTGAGTGAGTTTTTATTAAAACACACCTTTTGTGAACATTGAGTTTTTGATTAGAATTTGATTTTTCATTGTTCAAATAACCAAAAATTAATTTTTTGCCTGGTTTAAAAAAAATTATGTTATTTTCATCACTTTAGTTAAGATGTTAATTCAATTAAATCAGGTTTAAGAAAACTAAACAAATCAGGTTTTTTAATACAAGTAGGAGAGTCTTAGGAAATTAATAACTTCTATTAAATTTTTTTTGAATACAAACTTACTCGTGCATAACACTGACATTTAGCCCATAGTGTCTCAATGCTTGGTGCTTGACCTTCAAATATTTCTAGATTGCCAGGCCCCGAAGCATTGTTGGATCCAGGTAAATCAGACGGTCAGACCAAATTGGTGAGACGGGGAACTAATGTAAAATGTTATTCCTGGAGTGCTGCTGAGAATACCTGGAATGAAATTGGTGATGTCATGGGAGCTAAACCAGCCAGTGAAGGGAAGACAATGTATCAAGGGAAGGTAATATTATTCTCATTGTATATACCTACTTTCTATTGGATCAAGATCGCGATAGGTGGACATCTTTGGGGGAGGCCTATGTCCAGGAGTGGACTTAATAGGCTGATGTTGATGTTGTTTTACAACAAAAATTATTAAAGCTATATGCTTTAATTCTAATTTTAATTGTATATACTTTTCAATGCTGAATTATAAGATAATTGTAATAAAAAAAATAGAAAGTGTTTTGGATTAGACTTTTGTATTTTAGGATATGAAAAATCGATGTTGACGGATTCTCGAAAGGCATAAGCATTTAGAATTTAATAAAAATTTGGTTGAGTCGTTTTGGAGGAGTTTGGTAACAAACAACACAACATAAATATATATCTATACTATAATATAAAGAGGAAAGATTTGATTGTTTGTTTGATGCGAATAGACTCCAAAACTATTGCAAGGTTTTGAAAAACGATTTAACCTACTACCTACATAATTTCTTACATCGCGTGCGCGGCGCATACCATTGCTTGTAACATATATTTCTATTCATGTTTCAGGAGTATGATTTTGTATTCAGCGTGGACATAAAAGACGGTGTGCCAGCTATCAAATTACCGTTTAACAAGACTGAAGACCCGTGGGTCGCCGCACAGACCTTCATACACAAGTTTGTTAATAGTATTTAATTTCTGAAGATAATTTTATACTACACAACTAATACAGTAACACTCAGAGGGTCAACTAGAATAAGCGGACCGTCGCCCATGGCTACCCCTTAAGTCCCAATTGAACCGCGGGTGTGTTATCGGCCTGTATGAGAAAAGTGCACTAGATATTTTTGCAATATACAGTTTAAACTCTATATAACGACACTGAAGAGACTGTGCATTTTATAGCGTTATAAAGAGTTGTCGTTAAATGG
>DWCF01002302.1:0-24692 GCA_018230265.1 Delias oraia | reverse complement strand
GGGTTATTTGCCTTAATCACCACGCTTGGCAGGCGGGTTGGTGATCGCAAAACATCTGCTGTACTCGAAAGGGCATAATATAAATATAAATTTAATATAAATTTGACATATAGGTACATAAATATTCTGGTGAAACGAATTAATTTATTAATTTTGTCTGTGCATAGTTCTCACAAATGAAATAATAAATTTGAATATGTTTATAAATTGTGTAATATATTAAAATAATATATGTATATATAGACATATACAAATAATGAAAAATATATTTATATATTAACTGTCAGTAACATATTAAATAGCTAGAAATGTACTAAGCTTCATACATGTATCTGATTAATAGTTTAGATAATTTGAAAAATTCATTAAATATTAATTTAAATAATATTTTTAAATAAAATATATTCAGCTTAAGAACGCAGTAAATTAGTGAAGATATCTATCATTTTTATTGATATACAATTTCCTAGTATTCCATTCAAAATGGATGAAAGGAGAACTCAATACCTATAATTCTCATAATATGTGTAAAGAAAACCTTGGACTCCTCATTAAATAAGACTGTTTTCTTTGTTTAGCATAGACAAGGCCAAAATGTCAACACTTGGCAAGATGTAATTATATTGTTTTATTAGAAAAGATTATTTTAGGAATCATTAATTTATATTGTACACATAATTGTTAATTTATAAGACTAGAAATAGGTTTAAATGTAGTTTTTTTTTGATTATACAAAGAAACGCAATTGAGATTTTATTTTCTTGAAAAAACTAAAAATAACATTATATATATAAAATAATGACAAAACCTACACCCCCTTTTCATACGATAGCCATATTGGCGGTAACTGCCATTGAATTTTTCACACGGCCACCCAACGCTCCCCACATAATTTAATAATATATAAGACAGGCTTCGACACATTTTGAAAATATACAGTTCACATGCTAAAGTTACATTAAGTTACACAATTAAACTTAACTATCCTTTGTTGTAGTTAGTAAAACAAAACCTACTTTGTTAGTTGAACATGTAAAATATAGAATGGCAATTTTTTCTATATATTTTATCATATAGCAAGAAATAAATATCTTCAAATACCACTGTTTAAAGTCATACCAAACATAATTAATAATAATAATAATAATATTTGTTTATTATTAAAGAGATATCAGTTTTTTAATTCTATGTAGTTAAATTTCATAAGTGTATCTAGATACTGAAATAAAAAAAATTAAGACATTAAATGTATAAGAAACGCTATGTATTTAAGTTAATCGTGCTTGAATGGAAGGTGAAGTTTTTTATTAAACAAATGAACATAACTATTCATTTAAATAAAACAATATAATAAAAAGAATATATATATATATATATATATCTTGGTTGTAAATGTATACCTATATAGTATGAGCTTTTATATATAATAATTTAAAAACAACCAAAAACTCCTCTGTTTCGGTGTAAGACTACGTGTATATTATAAATATTAAGATTTCATAAATTAGTAAGTTAATTTTTTTATAGTATATCGGACAACGGAACAGGTGGGTCTCCTATATGGTAAGAGAATATCACCGTTCATGGACAATCGCGTCACAATCCGCGCATTGGTTGTGTTGCCGGCTTTTTACGCCACTTAAGCGGCATTTTTAAGAGCCCCCGATATCCTCATCACTCAGCGAAACACAGTACAGGTACCGTTTCACGTTGAGTATTCTATGAGCCCGTGGTATCACTTCGGACGAGCTGGCCCAATTAGTGCTCCGCATATGCTTCAGCATGGCTCTCCCAAGGAAAAAATAAACTGTAGTTAAGATTAAATTAGCATTTAAATAAAAAAATCACACCATGATAGGCAGAGAAAGATGTCAAATTTATAAATAGTAAAAACTTTTGATTCATTGCATCAAATAATAAAGATGACGACTTTTGGACTTGAGTCACAAAACCAGTCCCAATAATTATATTCAGACAAAAGATTGGCGCGGTGATAACGTTGAATTTTTAACAGCACTGTTACTGAAGAAACCGCACATGTTAGTCGCGAAACTCTCAGAAGCAGAAAATTTAATATTTATAGTCGGCAGTTTTACTAGGTTTATAAAAAATGGAAAAATTGCTCCATTTTATTATTATTCTTTACAGTATTTTTATTTTTATAATCACAAAATGTTATTTTTATTATCAATAAGCACGCGTGATAATTATTATCATTTCAATTGATTATAATGTATTTAAAATAAAAATATCATCTGCTTAGAGCCGTTCGATTGCCGTAACCGGTCATTCAAATATTTTATATTGTTAACATACATTTTCTTGCAACAATAAAGTGACCGTAAAATGAACAAAATGTATAGAGACGGAATACAACAATAATATTTTTGATAGAATTCCTGATGAGACAGTATTGTTTCTCTACGGCGTTGTCCGGTCTTCGTCTAACGCTATTTGAGTCAATAATCGTGCGACAAATAAAAAATAAAATTTAAATTCATGTATTTCACGCGATCTTTTAACCAACCTATTTCAAAAATTATTATATTAAAAACAACTGCTGAGTTACGATTAGAGTTTAATAATTAATCATAGAAACAAAATTTAATTTTTATTATAAGCAATAACGATGTGGAAAACTGTAATATAATTCAATAAGAGTCAAAAATATGACAATAGATTTTTTTATTTTATATGATAAACTGAGGTATTGTATTGGTATTTCGATAGATCTATATATATAATATCGAAGCTTCAAGACGGCACATAACATTCTACTCCGTTAGTCTGTAACAATGTTATGGCGAAGACATCACAAAGGCTTTAAGGCGACCGATGTCTACATAAAAGAGTTTTCTAAAACGAAGTAAAGTCTAGAATATTCAATACACAATACGAACTCAATACAAGTCGCTTGTCCCTCCGAAGGCATGGCTTCTTAATATGATAACGAGGCCGAACTATTAAAGTACACCCTTAAGATAGACAATTTCCATAATATTATTGATGATAGGTTTAGTAGTGATCTTTATGTACATAAAAGCTTTTTAAATTTTTCATAAAACCAATTGGTTAGCCAGCCGGACTGAAGTACTTTAGAATTTCTTTTTCCATTCTAAAGTTCACGTAGACCAAATAAGTATTCAAGCACGTACAACTATAAGCTGTAGATGTGATGCATCTTCCCCATATTAATATATCATATTTTCATCGTAAGTGAGACAGAAAAATTTCTCACTAGTTTATTATTTATTGAATCGGAAGGTGGGTGATCAATCAAGAGAGCGACCTTAGTTTTAAAAACTCATTTCTTTTTCAATCAGAAAGGTGCATGTTCAAAGAAAACTCTCTTTTCGATCCTATTTTTTGTTTGTAAATTTAACCGCTACCAATTTGAACAACATTTTTATATAATTGTTAATTTGTAGTTTTTTTTATAAAGTTTAAGCAAAATATGTATGCTCGGCGGTTCCATGGCATATATATTTTACAACATATGCAAAAATACCGGCTTCTGGAATTAATGCATGCAATAAAATTTTTTTTTTATAATTTTAATATAGATCATAGAGAATCATTTAATTTTTAAGTTTGAGAGTTAGACATGTACCAGTATGTGTAATACAATTTTCATTTATCTAACTTACGTATATTAAAAAGCTTTTCTTCTCACTTCTTCTCCTTAAATTTTCAACAGTGTCGAATTTCGTGTTAGTTTCTGTTTGTAAGTTTACAGGATAAATACCATGTCATTACTTTCTATATATCCTACTCGTACATCCTTCTATATATCCAAACCTAATGAGATTGCGAGCTTCCTGCTATTTACATTAAATTAATTGCAGATGATCAGTCAAAAGATTACGGTACGTTAGGTGACGCATTCTTGTTATTTGCAATATCTTTTAAGGTAAAATGCAGAGTAGAACCTCAAAGAAATACGTTAGTACGAGAGTAAATAAATATTTTACCTTTTTATTTAGTATCCTGGAAAATTGTGAGTCTTCAATCTTTTTTTAACCTTACATCACAAGCAACAAATATAGGTCTTCTTATATCTTGTTTTTTTTTCAAGATCCTTTGATTATGAAGTCAATCGTAAGATGTTGTACCTTGGTGAATGAGGATACTGTGAAATGATCACCTTTTTTCAGATTTTAAAAATTTATTTCAAGAAATAAAATTGATATGAAATGTATATTTTTCTTCTACATGGCAGGTAAGCACTTTTCAGAAATAATGTGTTGACGTGCTTATATCATAATAATGTTTTGTTATTTTTCTGAAACCCAACATCTGAGAATACTTTTTGCTGAGTATAAAGCGTGTAACACAAACGGTGTGAAAAGAACCGTTTATCTTTAACATATGTCAAGAGCGGCTTACATTAACTTAGTAAGGAAATGTGTTGCGAAAAGCTCACGCCTACGCTTGAGATTATTACTTCGGTTTTAAATGTGTGAAACTAGCACGTGATCTCATTCTCAGTTTGTAAACATTACATTAAACAATATGATAAAAAAAATTTGCATCAAAGAAAAAGAGTGAGAGAGAAGAAAAGATAAGGATTTTGAGGATAGCAGTTTCGCTAGCAATTTGTGAAAGTGGTTATATGGTACCTATACTTGGTGGTGGCAAAAGCTTTAGCTTTACCGCGAAGAAAAGTGTTCTTAATTATTAACGCAGACGAGGCACTTCGAAAACGTGCCTCAAGAAAACGGTTCATGTTACGTTAGACAAGCGAGGCAGACGCCTTTTTACCCTATTTTATTTTTAATAATTTTACTATTCATGTATATACTTTAAAAAAACAAGTTAATGTAAATATTTTATATTTTATCAGTAACATTATATGCATCTCATATCTTCAAATTAAGTTCATATAATACCTACTGGTTTTTTTAAAAAAATCAACAGCGTTAACAGTGTGTGAGATCTTGTGAGATCTTGTATACTTTGCGGTAAAAAAAACAAAACAATAGGTAATAAATGTTTGAACAAGCCTTTCGGCAAAGACGTTCGGATCTTGAGCCAATCACCCACAATAAAACAGGCAAACTTTGCAGCCACAAACACTGTTCGTGTATTATTCAGTGAGGATGGAGGCCACATGTGTCCACTGACAGTTCACAGTCGAATGAATACCGTTTTTCTGGCACTGCCATGAAAAGGCCGAAACGATCTACGCTACGAAGTAACGTGTCAAAACCTCGCAGACGTATGGAAATCCTCAAAATTAAAAACTAAATGTTACCCATAACATATTTCGTATAAAAATTTGCTTCCTAGGCACCTATTGCGATAAACTAATTGTTATGCAGAAGTCGCGTCTTATGCATACCCCAGATGTATCATCAATCGTTGAGATTTACGATTCTTAGGAGAGTGAATGATGTTAGGTGTATGTAATGTAACACTGTATAAATATTAACAGTCGATCAGAAACGTTTATTTATTAAAATCCTAAAAGGGTCTTCTTAATTTGATACTTCATCGTGCAGTTTTATTAAACTTAGCTATCTACATATCTATTAAAGTCCTTCCTTTCTTTATGAGATTCCAAAATGAAATTAGTACGACTTTATACAAAAGGGTTATTACCAACAATTTATTATTTTGAAAGGAATTAGAGCTTTTTTTTAAAATTCACGTTAATTGACTTATTCCCAGAATGAGTTGAGTAGTGAACAACGTAAGTAGGTAAAATATGAAAAAGCTTGGTAAGTTTTAATTCGGTCGATTCAACTTCTTGGATGGCTTGTGTTAATAATTCAGAGGCGCGAGGGAAACACCGCATCGTAACCGGTATGCCAGCAGCTTACCGCTTTAGAGGATTACTCTTCTACGTGAATCGATGTTAAGGAAATAAATGCGGAGCAATAAATTTTCATTTTATTTTAATTTCACATATTATACATTTTATTTTTCGTTAAAAAAACGACAAACCTTGTCTGTGATTCTCTCTATACATTTAAATTCTACTTATGCAATTCATTTAACACCGTTTTAAAAACTTTTAAAGTGACAGTTTGTTGAAATGGTGGCAAACGTGCCGGCTCACCTAAGATAAGTTTTCTCTTTCCGCAAGTCGTATTGGCTTGGAAATACCGGAAAACGATAAATGGAAAAAGGAGAAAAGTGATAATTAAATATTAATTTTCAGCAAAGACTTTATAATTGCTAATTTTACTAATACTTTGCCAAAGAAAATTAATAGACTAATAAATTTTTTTTATACATTTGTTTTATATAATTGTTTGTAATATATCATTAATTAGTTTCATTCTGTTGATCTAATTTATATATGGTAAAACATTTATTTATCGTTTGAATTTTTTTAAAAACGACTTAATTATCTCTATAAATAGAGATAGTACATAGAGGTAAAACATACATATATATTTTCGGAATGTTAAAACGTTATTCTTGCTTGCGCTAGATCTAAATTAGAAAATCGTATCACTTAAAACCACAAAATATATAAATAGACTTCGTTCCTGGGTTTTTCCGCAATGGATTGGTTCTTTTCCTGCATTAAGGATTAACGAACGAAACCTCTACCGTCTCATAAACTTTGCCGCCATATATGAAGCGCGCCTATACTTTAAGCCATAACCTACAATCTTATTTTATTACTTACACTACACATGAAATATCTGAATATTTATTTATATTACTATTCAAACCCACCGTAACAATTCACAGTGAACACATAATTCGTATCAAATATGCACAAAATGTTAGAAAGCCATACGAAATGTATGGTATTGGCATATGTTATTAATATATGTTCATTATATAAAGACAATATATCACACATACTTTATAAAATTATTTAGGCACTTGATTGACATTATCTATAATATTTTATTTTATTTGAAATTATAATATAGTACCTACCTAAGTAGAAATGGCATATAGTATAAAATAATAATATAATCTGAATGCTAAATGGAGACACGTCTCAATTACTCTAACGACAATAAATTAATTGAAGGAAGAAGGATTGCTAAAAGAATCTTTGAACTTAGAAAATATTTGAAAATCAGCGCTCACGGCATCCAGCAAAACTCATAAGTAACATAATAAAAAAATATATATGGTAGAGCTAAGCTATTCAATTCGCAATTGCATACTTCGCAGTGCCCAACGAATGCTTTTTGATAGAGGTGAGTGCCTATTTTGAATACACACTTCAAAAAATATAAATAACATATTAACAACCAAAATATAAAATAAACTAGTCGAAATATTTCTAGTTACTTGGCTAAGTGTTTCAGTGAAATCAATGTAAAATAAGTTTACAACAGTCAAGTTAAAATCGCAATGCTGGCATTATTAATTTTGTATTTTATTCAACACGATTTAGTATCGATAGTAGAAAAGTAAATGTAGAAAAAATGCATATTTTTGCATCTAAGGTAACGCACAAACACTTAACAAGAAAAACACGATATTTTGAGCATTTGGTCGCAGCTGTATATTGGTTTAGTTAGTAACAATGTTGTGCTTTACATAAACCAAGATGCATTCTTAACTTAACAACAACGAAAATGCATTATTATTTGATAATCGCACTATCGCATATCGCATATATAAATAATGGTTTTCTTATTATAAACATTTATTACTAAAGTTTATCAATTTTGACCCCAAGATAAGGTTTTTAACAACAATTTTACTCGTAATAGGGCATTGGCTATCGTAGCTAGATCGAGTTGAAAAACAAATGAAGGTGACATTAATTTAACATGTGACACTATGAAAATATTTCAAATGTTTGACACATGCAATAACATAAAACTTTGGTCACCAAAAATTAAACAGTACCTAGGTTTTATATATATTTTACCATCGAGAATATGTATCAATCAACTAAACATCAGATATAATCTTAATAACCAATATAAATATATATATATCATTGCCATATTGTCCAAAGGGGAGGCTTATATCCAGCAGTGGACGGCCTATGACTGAAATGATAAATATTTATCATTTATTTAATTTAAAATGTCTTTTTTAAACACTTTCAATATAATGAGCAATTATTTTTTTTTTTAATAAATTATGGACATCCAAATGGTAAATGGCAACCATGCTATTGCAGCCGCGAGGCGCGAACTCTCAATATCCGTTGCATTAGCAAGGAAACTGGTTTATTTTATGCCTCAGGGTATTCAACATGGTTGCAGGGTGGATAATAGGATTCAGTTATTAGAAACGTGGAATACAGTGATTAGTAGTACTTCATAATTTATTATTATTTAATTTATAATTATAAAGTAATGGCGACAATTTTATTATTAACAACAATGTTCTCTAGTAATATTAATAATTATTATTTTGTTATTAAGTTTTAATCTGCGTAAAATCTGCTTTCATAGTAAAGGAGTCTTAGTGGTATAACCTAACATTAAAAACCCAGTGTTCTATAAAACATCCAAAATACGATCTGAAAATTTTGTCAGTAATGAGCAGACACTCAACACTAGGAACTAAACAAACGATAGTTGTTGTAGGAAAATATTTGAATAATAATTCAACAATATTTTCCAATAAATACCGTCAGGCTTCTCAGAAAAGAATGTTACAAGGAATCTTCTAAAATATATTAATCAAAATATCACTGTTATGTAACTGTGAAATGTGTGTAAAATGGGTATCTGTTAATAGTGTGATTTGAATGAGTTACATTTTATTAATTAATAATAATAATCATCAGCGTATCCATTCCACTGCTGGTCATAGGCCTCCCCCAAAGACGCCCACCTGTTACGATCTTGAGCGATCTGGATCCAGCGGTTGTCCGCGACCTTCACGAGATCGTTTTCCATCGCGTGGCGGGACGTCCCAAAAAACCTCCCATGAACACAAAAAATTAATAATAGTTACATTTTATTACTTAGACATTAGTTAAAAACAAAACGCGTTAATAAAAAAAATATTTAACAGAGCCATGGTTCCTCTATAAATAATATTTAATCATGTGTACCTAATAAGTGGCAACCAGCATATATGTTTCTCTGTTCGACACGTATGCGTAAGAGATTCGATTCGTCACACATTTCTCTCACATGTGAAAAATCGATTTACTTGCCTTTCATTTAAATCATCATCAAGTAACTAGTCACAAGTTAAATAAAAATGGATTATATATTGATTATATTCCCTAAAGCTAATCTACACCTTAAGAATACTTTAAGATTAAGCGAGTCCACCGTTACCAGCTGAGCAGTTGGCCATTTAACATAATTTTTTCACAGGCTCTTTGGATTTCTATATATTTATTAAATTTCGTCAATAATTAGAAATACATATATGTGTATGGTAGGTCAATTTTTAACTATTGACATAAGTCAACGCACCCACATAATAAAATCTTATACATATATATATATAACATATATGTATATATATAACATATATATATATATATAACATATATGTATATATATGTATATACATATATGTATATATGTGTTAGTTACACTATGTGTTTAAAGGGCCCACGGATTGCTAGGGGTTCATAATTAAACTATAAAAGAGATTATATTTAAGAAGAGATTATATTTATTGGAAAAAAATGGAATTATTATTAAATTTATGATGTTATAACACGTGGAAAATAGAGCAATTCCGAAATAGCCTATTTTCCAACGGATTGCTAATGGCTACAATACAATTGACGTGAAACTGAAACATAATATTACTGTAGCTTATCACAAAACCGTGGATTGCATTTGCAGCTACCTTCTATACATATCTACAACACGCTATGGTACTGCGAAAACATTGCCCCTGTTTTATATTCAACGATAAAGTAACGAACGTTAAATAAGATTTTTACAACTATGGTTATCAAAAAACATTTATTAACACTGCTAGCCGTAAGAACCACGCTGAAACATATCCTGTCACAACAATTGGGCCAACTAGTCCGAGGTGATTCCACGTGCTCACAGAATACCAGCATGATACAGTACTTGTTCTGTTTTACTGAGTGATTAAGGACATCAAAGGCCCTTGAAAGTATATCGCTAAAGCTGTTTAAAGAGCCGCAACACAACCTAAGCGCGGATTGTGGCGCGGTTGTCCAGGGGCGATAGTAATCTCTTACTATAAATTAAACTCGCCTGCTCCGTTGCCCACTATACCATAAAAAATTATTTAAAAAATACAAAGCATACAGGAATTTTGTATACTTTTTTATAGTACAACGGACCACGGAGCAGGTTCTGTTAAGGATATCGAGATATCGGGATTCCGATAATGAGGACATTCACTCTGCGAAACACAGTACAAATACCGTTTCACGATGAGTATTCTGTGAGCACGTTGTATCACTTCGGATGAGCCGGCCCAAATAGTACGCCAGCATATCCTTCAGCATGACTCTCCCACTGCGACAGTATTAAGTAAGACTGGCCACTGTCAAGCCCTTCCAGAGACCGACAGATATTATAAATTAAATTATAATTTATAATTGTCCGGACCGAGATTCGAACCCGATACCTCTCGCTTTATTGAAGACTTATTAAACCACTTAGTTACGAGGATCTCATAATTTTATTACATTTTTCTTATATAAAACCAGAAAAATGGCGAACTTATTGTATTTAAATTAATCCTGAAAACGTTTTCCATTATGTTACTTACGTTTACTTAATTGATGAATTGTTATATGAATACGAATATTCCCCAACGATCCATCCCACTTCATTTAAAACTTAATTTATTTCTAAGCTAATATGTACAATTTCTCATTAAACTTCTATCGACGCCCGATATTGCCATCTACGTTCATAGTCTTATTTTTTTAAGGATCTGATAAGCTGCATTCATTATAAAAAATATATTTTACTGGTGACGATTATAGATAGCAATTACAATTATTGTCTTCAAAAGATTAAATCTAAATAAATTTTCTAATTAATGCCTGTGTGAGGTACTAGAATTAAAAAAAAACAAAATAATATTACAAATATACCAATGTAATCGATTATTTAATTCCTTCAACCGACCTTCAAAAGCAAGAAACAGAAAATTTTATACTACTATAAATATAACCAGATGTGTTTAATGGTTAATGGCTAAGTCGAAATTAATATATCTGTTTACAGAATTGAAACATACATTTTCGCTTTGTTTGGTCTGTTAAAAATACAAAACGCTTAGTACTGTACGCTTCACTTCATCATACAATGTCATATGTTAAAAAGAAAGAAGTAAAAGCCTTTATTTTGTTTGTGTTTCAATCCTATATACAGAATTCATTTTTTGACGAGCTATCTAAAATTCAATTTACAAAAACTATCACGGTATTGGGTTTATAGAAGGATGACCAAAAACTAATCTAACGCTGTATATAGAATCAAGACATTAGGGTTAACTTTTCGGTACTTTGTTGATTTCATATAAATATTCTGTGAGCGACGAATTAAGACAAAAAGTTAATACTTTTAATTAAGAATAAAAAATTTATAATAAAATTACATTATATTAGTATACAGTGAAAATAAATATCCGTCTTTTGGGTTTTTCCTTCATAAATACCTGGATTTTCCTTTTGGGTTTTTTTCCACTGACCATCTCTATACACAAATAACACACTACCTAGCATTTTTCTTACGATTGAGGTTAAAATGAATCTAGAACGAATTGACTTGTGAGAAGTCGGTAGATGCTAATTATATATAGTTATATATACTTAATATATATAGCATATTACTTTACATACTTTACTTCTTTAAAAAAAATTATATTATTATGTATGTACTATTGTACATTAAAAATAATTATAATACATATACAATTAGTATTTAATTTTATAAGACTTGTTTTTTGAAACAATCCCGCTGTTAATTTCTCTTTGAATCCGATTCTAATCCTTTCCAACCATTGTTATAAAGTAAAACAAACAGTTATCAAAGCCAAAACATACGTAAGTATCCTTTTAACAATAATTAAAAGAAAAAGTAATTAGTAGTTTAGAATAAACAATAAAGATTATAGCCAGGTAAAAATGATAAATACGGAATAACAAGGACAGTTATTAACGGAAATATAAAATCCCTTGAGTCTGAGATGCTAGCGCGAGAAGGACATAATTTATATGTCACGAAATAATATTGTTAAGATTTCATTCCAAAAATAATTATTAATATTTAGGGGCGAGGTGTTTTCTAAAGTTCGAACGGATTTTAAAACCCTGCTTCTATATTTAGCGACGAGAAAAGAGAACTCAATTCTTCTTTTTGTTTGCTACATCAGAGTTCAGAAAATCATTGATTGTTTACGATTAATTTTGAAGAGAGGGCGACCTCTGATCAAAATTAACTAATTATCTGAAAGTAGATACTTAGTTATCAATTATCATTAATAATTGCTCTATTAGGAAATAACTATTGAAATATTATGTTATATGTATATATATAAGTTACATAATAACATATGTATATGTGTATATATGTATAATACCAAACTAGTTTTATTTTTTAATTATTATTTTATTATAGAATTATATTTTAATACCTTACAAAGGTCTTGATATTCAATTTCTTTTTATAACTTCAAATATTTGGTGAAAAGATGGCAGACATACATTTAAAAACATTGGTAAAAATGTGTAACTCAATCATTATTTACATAATTCTTTTGATGCCTTCCTCAAGTTATGGGATAGTTATGTCCAGACTAGCACTTTTATGACTTTGAAAAGTCTCACTGAATAGAAATTTTAACCAATTTCAATTTTATCCTGATCCATTCAGCCCTTTAGACATTGACTTTAACCATCTGACTGAATTACACCATCGAACATCCAGGCAGTATGCAAAGTTTCATCGCTTTCACCTCGTTTGTCATTCCACAACTGAGCGTTTTTTAAGGCATTTTGTGCCACACATCACCTCTATGTGGAATCAGCTGCCGGACCGAAACCAATACGACATGGGGACCTTCAAGGGACCAACGCGCTCGTGGCCTTGCAAGGGGTAGGGGTGTCTATGGGAGGACCGCTAGCCATAGGTTAGCCTCTTGCTCGTTTGCCACCGTTAATATAAAAAAAACTTTAACGAGCAACACCAAATACCACGAGCGCTCACTTCAAATAGTACTGTCAAGAGTTTTTCTATGAAATGAATAATTTAAACGTTTCTTTTTGCATGATGTTTTGAATTAAATTATGTTCGTGTCACAAAAGTGACAGGCGTATTTGTGTGTTTATATTTTTGCTGGCAAATTAAGTTGGGGAAAAAGAAAACAACGGGATAACGCTTTCCTGTTTTGCGTAATTAGAATAATAGTTTGTAAAGTTTTAAAACGCTTTGGCTAAACAATTAACAATTTGTCTCACTCTCCGAACGGTTTTAGCTTTTTACTTTCACATATAAAGTGAAAACCATTTTATTGTATTTGAATAATATCTTGAATACTTTACGTATATCTTTTAACAATATGAATATGTGATGTGATCACATTAATTTTTTTTTTAAGAATGAACAGTTCGTAGTTTATAGCTTTTTAGTTTGCTATTTTCTTTCTTTTTTTAAATCAAGTAAATTCATGATACTTGATGGATATTTTGATGGTTTGTTTTTATTAAAATGTATTCCAACATCGCTTTGTAATGCGGTTTAATATGAAGCATTATTACTCTGTGCAAGCGTATTTACAAGCTCATTGAAAAGAAAGCATCATATTTTCTGTACTTATCCAACCAAAAAATTAAACCAAGATCTCCTGCGCAACAAGAGACACCAGTTACGCACGCGGTCTTAATATTTGTTTACTAATTATGTATATAATTTACTCTATGCAAAAAGTACTCATCATATCTATTACTGTTATATATAGATTGCTTTTTATAGTTTATCAGGAAATAAAAGGTAAAAATTCCCACAACACACGCAACAACGTCACTCCTAAGTAACTTTAAAATTTTAACAATATATAATGGAATTTACACCAGGTAACTAAATACGTAATATAGTGTATAGAAATTACCACATCAGCAACGCCTATATGGACAAATTTCTCACAAATTTTCTCATTCATTCTAGCTTCCGAAGTAAGTATTTCTTTTATTATAGTGCAATTCAAAAAGTAATATGTTGGCATAAAAGTGTACGTCTTTTTCATAGTATAGAGGACAACAGAGCAGGTGGGTTTCCTATATGGTAAGAGACAACCGCGCCAAAGTCCGCGCATTGCCTCTGTTGCCGGCTTTTTACGCCACTTAAGTGCCATTATTAAGGGCCACTCAGCGAAACATAGTAGAGGCACCGTTTCAAGTACAACTACTATTTTACGCTGAGTATTCTACGAGCCTGTGGTACCACGATGAGCAGACCCAATATTTGCGTCTGCATATGCTCTGCATGGCTCTCCTACGGGTGAATTTTTTTATGTATTTATAAAAAAATATATCAATAGAACTATGCTGTTTAACACATCTTGATTTAATAGGCGGATGATATCATCACTGAGAAATATATTATTTGAAGTATACAATTTTCATCAGATAATTGATTAAACTAATAAAAAGGTAGGTTGTATAGTTACTATAAAAAAAACAAATATTTTAAAACCGCTGAAAGGATCAGAACGGTTCTAATAAATTGGAAATTGTATTTGGTAGTATCAAATTGCATAGAGCCTTTTTTGTTTAGACAAATTACGCTGCGGTCGCCATGTGAAACTTTCCAAAGGAACGAAATCGTGGGGAATGACTTGTGCTGTAATACATCGTGGAATTTATTCTATTTAAGTTAAACAACATGCAAAGGTGTGTGAATTATAAATATTATAATGTGCGAAATTTTCACATGAACGTAAACTGTAATAACAGTAACGACTCAACTTTTCCCTTAACACAATATGAAGTGTGCTCAACTTAGCAAGGTAAATATAAAATATATGTCTTGGCTTTTTCATTACTCGCGATGGGGAAATGTGTGAAACCATTATCCGTTGAAGCAAAAATTATTTTAATCGTTGCTACACCAGTTTCATGAAACTATTGTTTTGCCACATTTTAAAAATATATATTTAAATATTTTATTTGAGAGGGTATACAACAAAAAATATTTAGAGTAAGGTGTTTATTATTGGGATGTAGGTAAGAGGCTTCATTTCAATTTCAAATTACCCATAGGTATTCATAAAAAATGCCTTTGTGCCTAAATTTTCATTTAAATTTTTATCTTTTGGCTGCACCGTTATTCGCAGACTAAGTTCTTTAAAGACCTTAAAATCTAACGTAATTTGGGTTTAAAAATTGTCGAATTGCTTTTCTACTAATTGCATTGCAATTCCGTATTTCTAATTTAATTGCATTGATTGAGGAAATTAGCTGCGCTCTTTCCGGCTCTTATATGTCTGTGGCACGTGGAGAAATCGTTTGGCAAATTAACAATTAAATACTTCTTAATTTATACCTTCATTAATTTCCCAATTTATCATATGATAAATATATTATGTGATTGTAATTTTATCATTTAATCGATACGCAAGGCTATGAGATATACATGATTAGAAACGAATTTATCACTAATAAAATAGTTTTTTAAACTTTTATACTAGTGACATGCTTTTAAGCCACTTCGTTATAAAATTAATTAAATCGTATATAAAATTTAAAAAATACAATTCAAGAAACAGTTTTAGTATTATTTGTCAATACTATTTGATTTATCTTTAAAGTGTTTCTGGCCATTACAAGGAAGATGTCTAGAAGGATAGTCGGGGTCGCAGAGGCGACTAATGCCTAATATTTTCGTTAAATTGTAGAAATTAATTTAATATAATATGGTAGTAAAATATAATAGTGTAATAATAAATTATTATACATTATTTATTAATGCATTATGTCTACATACCACGCAAAGTGTATGCTATGATGTACAACCAGGTATAACAAGTTTTATGAGTATTTATAGTTTTAAAGCTTCCGTAGACCTATTAGGACACTAAAATCTGAAAGATCTGGAACGCATGTATTTCCGTAGTTGATATAATTTCACGACAGTAACCAGTCTACTTCGTGATATTATATAGGTTAGAATTGGTAGAGTATAGTACCGTAATTCAACTGTTTCTTTAAGTACTTAAAAATCAAGCAACGAATCGGGACTTAACTAGCAGTTAAGTCGTGACCAAAATGTTTAATTCACACAAATTGTATTACAGTTACACGCTGACGTCATGACGACTATTTAACACGTGTTTTTTTTAAATATATACAAGAATATCCGGTTAGTCATAAAGTAAACTCACCTCGAATCGAACTTGTGGCCGTCGTCTAGAGTGCCCGTATAGTGCATCGTAAGCATGTCACCGGTTTTGGATTTTTCAGTGCAGCCTTCAGGAGTGCTGACTATTTCAACGTTAAGTTTGGTGACTTTCTCTGGCTCGGCGAGGCAGATGCCGGCAACGGCCAGCACCGCGAGTACGCAGCGCAACGCCATAGTAAAGTTACGTAAAGTTTTTATTGAAGCGGGAACACGTTCTCTCTGCGTACTCGCTGTGAACGAACTGACAACTAACGCGAATGTAGGCTGCTAAGTGACAGGCGCGGTGAGTTGGTCTACACCGACTGGTTTTCGCCAAACGGATGCTCAACTTGTAAACTTTGCCAGATCATTGCTGATTATTGTACTTTGTCTCGCTCCTAAATGTATTGTACAGCTTAATAAATGAGCAAGATAACAATACTTTTGTATTTATCCCAAGGCCGATGACACGGCAATCATACGCACTTGTCAAATGCCACGCACACAAATGTTGACGTGCTGATAGAACAATAGTGCATCACACATAACTGTGATTTTCAATCGACTCTACCACATTTTAAAGAAACCTCGAAAGCACTGATAAGGAGGTTATCAACTCGATATGTATTTTCTCTTTAGTTCTATTTCTAAATCGCCGGCTATGAGCTGATATTTTTAATAAGGTGTCAAATGATAGGACAATTCATCGAATTAGTCCTATTTTTTTAAGTTAAGTAGTTTTCAGCATATAAGATATACAATCCAGCGAAGAAATCGCTAATTTTTATTTTTTATTATAACGCTATTAAATGTGAAATTTGAGTTTTTTCTAATATACCTTTTACTTTGCATTGTGTTTTTTTTAGCAAGGAGCCAATACTTTGGTTACAATTCCATAATTCATAAACCTTATTTTTAAATTGGCAAAATAAGATGAATTTTAAGGCTGGCAAGCGACGTACTACGTGCTACGTAACGTACTTAATTAGATAACAATATTCATTTGTGAGTAGATTGCGAATATACATATATATTTTTATGGTAAGGCGGATAACGGAGCATGTAGGTCTCCTATGTAGTAAAAGAATACCGCTGCCCTTGGAACACCGCGCCACAGACCGCGTTTTGGTTGTGTTACCGACTTTTTAATCCACTTGAGCATATTTTATTAGAGCTTATTATATAAATTAACTATTTTTACCGGTTAGAGCATTTAAAGGCCAATTGAATTTTTTCAAATTATTTATATTTAAATATTTATATAAAAATCAATGCCACTTTTCGTTGTAAATTTATAATTCTAGAACGGGCTCAGCTATTCAAACCAAATGTTGCTTTGTTTGAATTATTTAGTATACCTATGGTTTATGTGGAGTTTGCAAAAAATCGGTCAGGCGGTTCTTCATTTATAACATTTTTTGTAACAAATCAATTCAATATATAGCAGATCATTTTGTTAAAGGGGATTTACTGTCAAATTGAAATATACGTAATGAAGGACGTACCGGTTTGGAAGTTGTTTATAGATACTACTAAATTAATCAAGTATATAAGCGAGTTCGTTGTTATAACGATTCAGTTACTAATTGATACCTCCCATAACATTGGCCTATAGTAAACATCTTTATAAGTATGGATTCTAGATAGAAATTTACTACTAAACATGGTTTTTAACAAGAAGAATTATACTCAGCGTAAAATAGTAACTGTACTTGAAACGGTATCTCTATACGCATACACAACCAAAGGGCGTATTATGGCTCGGTTGTACATGGGTGGTAGTATTCTCTTACCATATAGGAGACCCACCTACTCCGTTGCATATGTCTCTACCATTTACATTTATCTGTCCCTACTGCCGGATAAAACGACAATTGCATTGGTCCTCTCAGCATGAATTTATACGTTATGTTAGAGTTGTGTTTTTTATTTTTATATAACGTAAATAAATGTTATTTTAAATTTTAAAGTAAATTAAAAAATAATTTTTGGGAATCCCGTAGCTAAATGATTTAATAAGTACATATACCATGAAGTACCTTGTACGAATTCCGGTCCGGATGATTATGAATTATAATTTAATTTATAACTTATTCGGTCCCTGAAAGGGCTTCACAGTGTGGCGAGTGTCTTAATACTGTCGCACCCGGGGGAGAGCCATGCAGAAGTAAATGCTTGCGAACTAAATGGGCCGGTTCATCCGAATTGATACTACGGGCTCACAGAATATTCATCGTTAAATAGTAGTGGTACTTGAAATGGTCCCTGTACTGTATTTTTCTGAGGGAGTGAGGATGTCGGTGGCCCTTAAAATAGTCACTTAAATGGCGCAAAAAGCCGGCAATACAACCAAAGCGTGGACAGTGGAGTGGTTGTTCATGGGCGATGGGGTTCTCTTACGATATAAGAGACTCATCTGCTCCATTGTCCGCTATTATTTAGTACCAAACTAAAATAAAAAAGCAGTTTAAGGATATAAAAAATTAGTTAACAATTTTCTTACACTCTATTTTCCTTTCAAGCAAGTATAAAGGCGTGAGAATATAAACTTCTGTATAAGAATCTTGTATCCGAAGACTAATATTTGAATAATAGAGCAGTGTTGACGGTCTGCGACGCGTAGTCTGCTCAGAGCTGTGGACAAGAACCTAACATTATGTCTCAACTTTATGTTTAAGCTCGTCGCTGCGGGACGCTTGTTCCTTCCGCATTTGATATACTTTTCGTTGTTCTGAAGGTTCAGGTACTATTATACTTATAGGAAAAGAATTTTAGAAAAGAAATGAATGACGCAATGATAGGCGGGCGTATCACAGTTTGCTTTATCACTAAAGAAAATCCATCTTTAAAGAACAAATTTGTATGTATATGTACATAATTTGGTCAAATTTTTAAATAAAATAATAAATAAAATACTATAGTATTACTTCAACCGTATGTCGGATAAGCTTATATTTAATATTTCTTAAAAGCGTTTTCAAATTTTATTATGGCAATTTTTTTGTCAAATTATTTATGATTGAAGTTGTGTATTAATTGTTTTTTTGTAAACCTAACATCTATTTGAACACGCTGATTTTTAAGATATATAATAGTAAACTGGTAATATATTTATGGTCTCAAGTTATGTAGGATATTTCTATCGCTTGTAAGATATCGGCCTTTTCTATCGCTCTACGTACTTCTTACGGCGCTAAAGGTTTTGTAGATGCGAGGGTAAAGTGATTGAAGTTTGTCCGTAAGACGCAGAACGGGAACTTGTAAAGAAATATTTGTTAAGCTTTAGCGATTAAGGTTTTAAATTATTATTTGTTAATAAAAAAATCTAAAAATATTGCAATTTACTGGAATAGGTTTTAAACAAAAATAGCTTAGACATTATGGTCAGGTATTTCTTTCATAACGAGTTAATTAAGTTTTCATTTCAAAATTAAAAATAAATTAACAATATTAATGGCAGACTTAATACACATTTTAATTTAAATTTACCTAATATTATTGTATACATATGTATATTCATTGTATATAATATTGTAAGAAGAGAGCCATCTCTGCTTTCGACATCTCGTGTAAACCGTTCCTATTTTACCCACAATTGTTTCATTGTTTTATATTGATATGTGTTATGTCAATTGATATTCTTTAAGTTGAATCATTGAGTGTCCACTAATTATATTATATTATATATGTCGTAGACATCTGGTTGGATCCGCTATTTGATCGAATGACTAGCGCGTTCATTGAATGACTGTCATGCCAAACATTGTCTGAACAAGCGTCACTCAAGGTCCAACTAGTTAGCGGTTTGTAGCAAAGCCCTTTCAGCAGAGCGGTCTTAAAATCAGCCAAGTGATTGTAATTTAGTTCATATTTTTCCCATTGGGGCATTAGTAGTCACCAAAACAAACATGAAGTCAAACAGCTCGCACAGATAGCACTGTGTTGATATTTTTTTGATTAATTCAATTCAATGAACGCGCTAGTTATTCGATCAAATAACGAATTCAACCAGACGGCTGCGACATATATATTCTAGATGCCATATTATATGGACAAAAATTAGTGTTAAAATTAATCACATTTCGACAATATTTACAACTCCATTTCCAACATTTAGTAGGATGCACTTGATTTGCACAGGAACAGCTAATAATATCGATAATTAAACAAATCATACTCAAATGTTGTTCAGTACAGTTAAAACGGAATCGTTATCAAAATTCTTATCACTTGCGTCATGTACTAAATGTTGCTTTATCCGGGCTGCCGGGCCATTTGATCAATTTCATAAATTTGTTTCATAAACTCGTTCTGGTTCTTATTTACTGAATATGTTACGGTAAAAAATTGTTTTAATGCAACAACTATTGCATCAAAGAAGAGGTTTTAATTTTATTCATATAATATCCCGTGGGAGAGCCATGCGGAGGCAGTAATTAGGCCAGCTCGCCGGGAGTGATACCACGGGTACAGATCAGCGTGAAATGGTAATTGTAATTAAAATGGTACTTCTACTGTGTTTCACTGAGTGAGTATATCAAAGGACCTTAAAAAGACAGGAACACTACCAATACGCGGAATGTGGCGTGGTTGTGCATGGGCGGCGGTGTTCTCTTAAGACGTAGGAGACCCACCTACTCCGTTGTCCCTTGTAGGTAACATAAAAGAATTATTGACTCTATAGCATAGAAACTTTTCTAGTTTTTAAAATTCTCATCATATAAGAAAACATACAGTTGTGTTATGAACATGTTTCCAAAATTAACTCAGACAAGTATTCGTACCGATAAAAAACTAATTAAAAAAAATTAATTATAAATCTATTTTATAATTATACGATGGCTCTTTCATTTAACTGTGACTAAACCACATGAACTACGCTATATTGTACACCTGAATATATCTGCAATTGTTTAGCTTTTTAAAATATAATTTTTTGGTTAAATGAATCTACTCTATTTATTCTCTCTTGGACAATGCAACAATTGGAGACCGAAAACCTAATAAATTAGATAATAATCCTGTTATGTTGATGGTCTTTTGAGCACGAATGAATACTCAGCCGTGACAGACTAAAAAAGAAGAGTTATTTTACCGTTGTACTAAGTATATCGATCAGTTATAATATAACGTTACATACGTCTAGCATAAGGCAGCATTTAAAAAATTCAATATTTCACTTTAAATGATACTACTCTGATAACCTTAAATAACATTTTCATTTGTCATATTTGAAGAATTATTACTTTTAGCTTTCCAACTGAAGTCCTCGACATTTCCTATCACATACTTAAAACTTTGCCTTTTATAAAATGTTATTAGATAAAGTATTTCAACTATATTTAATTTAATAATATGTACACATTTAAATATAAGGAGTATATTAATCATTTTTATGTTAATTGCATCTGGGAAGGCACGTAAGTAATTATTGAGTTATTCAATGGAAAATATTTCGTAGATCTATAATATTATGTTATATAATCATCTATATGGTAACTGGTCGATTGTGCAAGTAAGTTATGCGTATTGTTTACCTATGTAACAATACACCGCACCTTTGCCATCCACCATAAATAAAATTAGATTCAGTTCTGACCTAATCTGCACGCTTTGCGGGTCCTGAAATTTGTGTATTACAAGTTATTTTAATATTAATTACAAAGATGAACAACCTTGGATTCGTTACAGATGAGGAAGAATATATCGCTCCTGGTTTAAATAAATATTTATATACTAGCCCACATTATATAGAACTCGATGATATTGGACGTCAAAGGTAAGAGAAAATGTGCATAATATTAATATCTTTTAACGATTTATTTAAAACCCAATGAAAATTAGACGCAACAGTCTTTTTATTTGTTTTTTTTTTAATAATTTTCATCTTTAAATCTTTATTTAGATACAGGCACAATTGCAGAGAAATATTGCAAAGTTTCAATTTATGAAATTTATAGTATAAAATTATTTAGATTTAAAATTATTTTTTATAGTATGAAATTATTTAAAAGCGGAGTTTATAAATTTTTTTATAGAAACGGTGGCAAGAGTTCGAGGCTCACTTAGGGTAAGCGGTCTTCCACCCTTGAAAAACCTTATCTCTTGAAGAGCCTTGAGTGCTTTGCCCTCCTTTAAGGAATGTGTACGCTCTTTTCATGATGGTCCCAAAGTCTTGTCTTATAATTATTCATATTTACGAAAAAAAATAATTTAAGTAAGTAAAAAAGTTTATAAAAATAATCCACTTTCATCCGGGAAACTATTTCTTATGCAGAATTACTAATATTTTTTTTAATGCAATGTTTCTAGATATTTAACATTTACATAAAGTAAGTTTAAAAAATCGCGTGAAGCACATAAGAAATTTTAAATCAGGTATACTAGCGCCATCTATGAATACAATAGTACAATATTTTTACTGTTTAATATCAAAGTTAGCGGTACATTATTTAATTGAAATAGTTAAATATTATTAAGATTTGTTAGTGTTTTATTTCTATTTATTTTACTTAATTAATTTACTGTATAATAAAAAAATTCTATAGTTAACATTTGACATTAATACATCTGACAATCGCTTTTGATAACTGGCAGTTAATCTTCTTCTTACCCGTCAATTGTCAGGTAAAAGATGACTGCTCCTATTAAAATACAAGAAATAAGATTGTCAGACAGAATCGGTTCGAATGCGGCTCGGGTGTAATGATAAATTAAACAAATAATCTTTCGCTTTACTTTCGTGATAAAATTATTCTTGAGTGTGATAAAATATTGAGAGTATAAATAAAAATTTTGTTTAATTACATCTTGGACCAGAGGTAAGCCTATTCACATATTCTGTACGAATAATAAGTGTTTTTAAAAGCACTTTATGCTTTTCAAACAATTTGAACCATCAGCTGTTGGTGGTATAATATGTATAATTATTTAAATTGATTTTTTAATGTTTTCTGATATTATAACTGATTTTAAATGCAACTATGCCCTTATTTTCTGGATAAATTTTAACAAATTAAATATTTTCATATTTTACTATTAAAATATTATTTCAAAGACTGTATTTTCTTTTAGAAAAATACAGCGAGTCACGGTAGAAAACCATGTACTCTTCGGAAGAATCTATCCTAATCAGGTATGTAATCATAAAAATTCAGATATAAATAAAGTTTTAAGATTCCCATATTTAAAAGATCTCTTATCCTTAGAATATCTAAATATTTACAAAAATATTGTAAAAGGAAATAGAATGTTTTATTCTTCTATGTTACAATATATTACTTACATAAATTAATCCCATTGTGTGTGCTATATTGATTTATATAATTTAAAGCAACATTATCCATTATAATATGTATTGAGAAATTTTAGTACCTACACAATTCATAATACATTTATAAGTTTAATTAAATTTCATATTATAACATTTTTAATAATTAGGATTCTTATAATAATTTGTTAATCTATTGTTTAATTTATTTAAAAATGTAAAGGGTACTTGTTTCTGTACTTTTGTAAATCAATACTACATTTTTCTTTGCAATAAATATATCATCCAATAACTTAAGTGAGTCTATTCAGTATAAACAGTCTTGGAATTACAAATGATGTAATTTGTTTATCAGTAAAGCAGCAAATGGAAATTGTTTATAAATTACTCAATTTATTTTATCATTGTTAATAAAAAGATTTATAAATTAGTGAACATTATTTTTAAGTAATATGTTCTATTTAATTTTGGATTTCTTCTGTTTGGGTTACAAAATATTTTGAATGTTAATGTTAAGAGATCTTATAATACATGTAAATAAATAATAAAAACAAATATTCAATATAAGTTCCACAACTGACCGTTTTTGTAAGATATTTTATGCCGTGCACCACCACTTTGCGGAATCAGCTGCTTGCAGAGGTATTTTCAATACGACTCGGGGACCTTCAAAGACATCATACCTATTCCTGAAGAGCCGGAAATGTGTCCGCAGCCCAGTAAGGGCTGGGGTGGTCCATAGGCGGAAGACAGCTTACCCTCGATGAGCCTCTGTTTTCACTAAAAAAATACTTTTAGAAAATCTTTTTTTTTGCACTAATAAAATATAGTTTTTAATTCTATGCAGCCCTAACTGCTGCCCTAGATAGTTGATGTACCTACCCGAGAATAAAAGCTAATACAAAGATAAAAGAAATCACGACCACAGTTCGTCGTTCTTTTGGGTAAAATTCTACTATAGAATGTAATCTCGGCATTTTCAACTAGGAGCCTTATGACAAACTCGGACAGGTAGAACATTGTTTCGAAATATTTGTATCCGAGTAACATAATTCATAAGAACCGAACGATTCATCCACCATGGTGTCACACCGGAGGCTTGGAGCAGGAGTGTTGTGGTGTTGTTCTTCAAGAAGGGTGACAGCACC
>DWCF01002301.1:0-24693 GCA_018230265.1 Delias oraia | reverse complement strand
ACGTAAAACGCCGGAAATATAACCAATTCTGATTTGTATTGCATGGCTGGTGGTGATCTCTTACCAGAGAAGGGACCAATAAAAAAAAGAATTAATAAGGCTTAGGACGATGCTTAATTTACTTTATTGTATTTGATTCAGTTCGTTTGATCTTAGATACATAAGATCTTCATTTCTATCTAAGACTAATAGGTTTAGCATGAAGCCAGAGGTACCGGGAATTATAAATTATAATTTAATGTTTATTCGGTCTCTGGAAGGGCTTGACAGTAGCCGGGCGAGTGTCTTAATACTATTGCATCCGTGGGAGAGCCATGCTGAAGCATATGCTGACAAACAAATTGGGCCGGCTCGTCTAAAGTGATTCCACGGGCTCACAGAACTCACTTTGAAACGGTACTGTACTTATACTGTGTGTCGCAGAATGAGTGAGGATATCGGAGGCCCCTAAAAGTGCCACTTAAGCGGCGTAAAAAGCCGGCAACACAACCAATGCGATTTTGGTGCGATTGTTCATAGGCGGCGGTGTTCTCTTACCATATAAGAGACACATCTACTCCGTTGTCTGCTATAGCATAAAACCAAAAAAATAATATAAATTAATGTAATGAATGAGTCATATATTTTTAATGTTTCAATTTTCAATATGTCTATAGTCTGGAAGGCTATTTAATAAATTTGCATAACTTCGAATATCTTCTCTCGTTGGTTGACCTTGGTTCGGGGCTGAGGGATGCCTATTGTTCTTCTCATTAAATTCTTCATACTTTATTATTTTAATTTTTATATGTTTTATGTCGTCGTTTGATTTTCCATTTTTTCAATTGATTAGTTTAATGCAATGTTTTGTGTTGTGAGCCATCTTTGTCTTTTATTATTTTTGTGTGTATGGTGCGCTGAAAACCAATCCTTAGCCACTTGTGGTGGGCATATATCCGAGTACTGCCCCTTATTAAACTTATCTTTATAATTTTCGTGTATCTGTGTGTGCTTATGTTGTATTGGTGAGATTTAATTAAATTAATAATTAATATAAATTTGAATACTGTAGTTATAAGCACTTAAAGCTGGTGAAATAGCGAGACAAAATTTTGAATGCGGTAAAGATCTGAATACAAAATTAGATACAGACAGTATCTTAAAATAACGACTTTTTACTATTTATAAGTATTATCTAATTCGAGTGACTGAATACTGTGGTAGTAAAATTAAAAAAAATAAAAGTACAAATCTAAGCTTTCAATTGCCCTTTACTTTGACATTTAATAATAATTCAAGAGCCTCGTGGTGTTGCAAGCCACATGACGTCATAGGTATCGGGTTCGATTCCCGATCATAAAAGAATTTGTCATTTCTTTTAAACAGGTGCTCCATCACCACTAGTAGATAAACATACAGCCTACTGGTTTCCTTTTTTCGCAGCAATTTATATATCATTTATAAAAAAAATTATTGCTTTTGATTTCACCCATGGGAGAGCCATGCTGAAGCATATGCAGATGCACTGATTGGGCCGGCTAATTGGTAAAATGGTAGTTGTACTTGAAACGGTGCTTCTACTGTGTTTCTCTGAGTGAGGATATAGGAAATCTTTAAAAATTCCTCTTAAGTGGCGTAAAAGGCCGATAACACAACCAATGCGCGGACTGTGGTGCGGTTGTCTATTGGTTGAGATGTTCTCTTACCATATAAGAGACCCACCTGCTCCGATATCCGCTATACCATAAAATCAACAAAAAAAACATTAAACCCGGCAACACTACCTAAACTTGGATTGACACACGGTTGTCCAAATGTTGTTTTACAATACAAGAAAACTGCCTGCTCCCTTCCCCTACAAATGGAGACCCTGAGACGTATTACACGATCCCGATGATCCTATCACAATAGCTAACAACAAGCTGATAGTCTCCCGAGAGGATAATAACATAAACTCCGATGGTAGGGTTCTGTGTAGAGACCGCGACAACAACCTCCTCCGCCGGACACGGAGGCGAGGACCTAGCTACGTCGCCTGACTCACCCCGGTGAGCTTTCGACCGGCTGCTCAGGCGGCTAATGCCCCCTCGGCGGCCCAAGTCGAGGTTCTTGTCTGGCAGGAGACGCCCTTGCGCTAGTCGCGGCTAAAAATCGATTCACGGTGAGCCTATGACACGCCCCAAAAGAACGTGTGAAGCTGTGATAGCTGTATGGCCGGCAACAAATAGCCCTTCCAAAACATCCGTTGCCCTTTATACCTTAAAAATAGAAATAAAGATCCAACTCAGACAGTATATTCCAACTCAATTCAGTCAGATTCAACTTGCCTCAGTCAACTCTTTAAAAAACTTGTGAAACTAAAGCTATGTTTTCCAGGCATCAATGCGAAGTGGCGCGCTTGCAGCGATGGAGGCAGAACCTGACCTCAGCACATTCGAGAACAAGTCCGGCTTAGCTGAGGACATGAAGTTTCTTGCCTCGATGCCGGAATTGTGCGACGTCACGTTCTTAGTTGGCGACACGAGGGAGCCCGTTTGTGCCGTCAAAGCGGTTCTGGCAGCCAGAAGCAGGTGAGAAATGATATTTCTTTTATATAGTGAACTAATGGACCCGGTAGACGTCGTCCCGCCCGGTACGCAGCCTAGCGGGTCCAATTAAGATACCACACACGCAGCATATTATACTAGATTACTTACCAACATAAGCTGATTCCTGTTTAATATGAAGAACGATATCAAGGAGAGCTTATTTTAAGATAGACGCTTCTATTTACAAAACTATGTATTATTCATATATAAAATTAACCTAAGTCGCACCCTCTTATATCAGCTACCTGCAGTGTAAATCCCGTTCAAATCTATTCAAACAGACAGACACAAAAATTATAAAATAATATATTAGTTTTGTGTTCTCTGATGGTAAAAGATCACTGCCGCCCATTGATAATCATGACAGAATCCTCGCGTTCATTTTGTTAGTTGCATTTTATGCCAATTAAACGGTAATTCAATCTTTTTTGCTCTAACTGCATTGGCTTATCTGGATTGGCTCACAGAATATCAAAAAGTATAAAGTATTACTTTTACTAAATTCGCTGAGTAACTATAGCAACAGCCCTAAAATTTATGAGTTATCTTGTATTTCTATCAGGAATCGTTGTCCCTCTTTTACTGTCATTTTTATTTTTAAATGAGCTTTGTAATACTATTCTTTTATAATAGATAACTAGTAAAGAAAAGATAGCGGCCACATGTGTAACATATGACGCTTAAAATTCTAAAATAATATTCCTTATATTCAAACTCTCCCAATAAATATGCAAAGAGCTTTAAAGCTAAAAAGACTGAAAGTTTCTCTGGTAAAAGCTGGAGGATTTCTCAGGATGGAGCACTCAATTTGCTACTTCGAAGTCTTGATCCTATTTAAATGATATGCAGAAAGTACATCCAACTGAAGAGAATATCTCAGATACGGTTGTTAGAAGCTTTTGCCTGTTAAATTTATAAATAGATGTCTGTACTATATGAATGAGGTCTGTTTGTAACAGATTCCGCGCATTTTTTTCGTTGCCGGCTTTTTATGCCATTTAAGCGACACTTTTAGGAGCCTCCTATAACCTCACTTACTCGGTGAAAAACAGTACTAGTACCGTTTCACGTTGAGTATATTTTTTTAAGGTATAGCCTACAACGGAACAGGTGGATCTCCTATATGGTAAGTATTTAATTCCATTGCCCATGGACAACTGCGCTATAGTCCACGCATTTGTTGTGCTGCCTGCTTTTTACGCCGCTTAAGCAGCATATTTTTAAGTGCCTCCGATATCCTCACTCACTCAGCGAAACACAGTAGAAGTATTCTGTGAGCCCGTGATATCACTTCGGACCAGCCGGCCCAATGAGTGCATCAGCATAGGCTTGAGCATGGCTCTCCCACGGGTGCAGATAGATTTTTTTATTATTTTGTTATGGTATAGAAGGCAATGGACAAGGCAGGTCTCCTTTAAGGTCCAACTATATAGCCCTCAATGAACAACTCAAGATTCAGTTTTACCTAATTACTTTTTATGGTAACGGAGCAGGTGAATCTCCACCACAATACGCGTTTTGGTTTCATTGCCAGATTTTTACGCCAATATTTTAGAATACCAGTTAAAATGCCTTCAAATAGTTTTAAACTCAGTCTCTTACAAATACTTTTCCCTGCTATTCTACTGCAGTGATGTCATATGGATGTCAAAGGAGCACATACTGTTAGTTTTTTCTTTACGAATGCATTTAAGCAGTTTATGCACGGCTTTTATGAGTTCAAACAATAGCTTTCGCATTCAACATAAAATGTCTCTTGAAAAATATTTTCCACTGAAATTTTAAACTATTTTATGGAAATATTCCTTTGTTGAACCGACTTCATAAATAGTTATATTTCATTTTTTAAACTTATACGACTTGGAAACCTTCGAAAAAGAGCGTATTTATTCCTAAAAGGCGGACAATGCACCTGTGCAATGCACAATGAGTAAGAAGGCTTATCCTAGTTAAGTTAGTTAGTCATTTGCCTCTATATTTTCATCAAAAAATATTTTAACACTGTAAGGTACTGTATAATGCAAATTATTCGATCTGCCATACATCGCACACTTAAATTGTTTAACAAAAGAGCAGGCAAGTAAGCTTGGTGGTAAGAGATCACTGCCACCCATGAACATCCACGCTTTGGTTGTGATGCCAGCTTTTTATATCGCTTGAGCGGTATCCCACGGACCTCCGATATCCTTACTCGCTAAGTGAAACACAGTACAATACTGTTTCCAGTCTATCTCCTTAGCATAGTTTATTTTTAAAAATTTCACATTTATAATGTTAATAATTTTTGTACCTGTGGGAGACACACGGGTACAAAAATACTACTGTTAGCGCAATAATTGGGCCAGCTCGTCCGAAGTGATACCAAGAGCTCACAGAATACTCAGCGTGAATTAGTAGTTGTACTTGAAATGGTCGGAGACTCTTAAAAAATGCTGCATAACCAATGCGTGGAGTATAGCGCGGTTGTACTTGGGCGGTGGGATTCTCTTACCATATAGGAGACCCATTTGCTCCGTTGTCCGCTATTACATAAAAAAATATAATACATATTTTTTTAATCCATGTAATAATACAGGGTATTTCAAAAGATGCTCTACCAAGCGCCCAGCCCACAGCGGAAGAAGGAGTCCGCACCGAGGGAAAACAAACTAAGGCTTTTCTTAAAACGATCGTCAGAACCACTGTTGAACCTACAGAACGCCGCACAACAGGTAATTATTTGAAAAACATTGTGTAAACATACAAACATATAGTATATGAAAATATAGCCTTCAAAATTATTAATAATTACAGTTACATTATAAATGAAAGATTTTAAATTAAAAACGCCATTAGATTATTAAATTTTGACGTTTAAAAATTAAATTACAAAAAAAAATATTTATTTATTGATTAAATTAATTTAAAAATAACGAGATTTTTTAAGGCTGTGTGATTGTACCATTAATAACTTCAGGATTTGAACCTAGGAACAATTTTCATTTTAAACAAATATTAATATGTATTTCTGGCATTTTATTTGTAATAAATTCATTAAAACTTCGTCCTTCAATACATTCAGATATCGCTTCAAAAAGACTCGCCTTTTAAATACAACCATATGAATTATTCTATTAGTTTTTGTCCTTATTTTATTAGTGAAGCTAGATAGTGATAGCATTACGAAAAATGATATCTTGTAAATCTAAAGTTATCTTATATTATCTTGTAAATCTAAAGTTGTATACTGCATCACTGCTCTCTAAAGAAAGGTTTTACTAGCATTGGTTTTTTTTTAATTGCCAATCACTTTTGTTATAGAGATAGCTAATTTCAATGGTAAATGGTCTAAGTAACGTTTTTTAAGGGTTTAGCTGACAACGGAGCAGATGGGTTTCATATATGGTAAGAGTATACCCCGCCGCCTATGGACAACCGCGTTGTCGCATAGGTTGTATTACCAACTTTTTCACACCGCTTAAGCGGCATTTATAGGGGCCTTCGATATCCTCACTCACTCAGCAACACAGTAGAAGCACTATTTCAAGTACAACTACTTTTTCACGCTGAGTATTCTGTGAGCCCGTGGTATTAATTCGGACGAGCCGGCCCAATTAGTGAGTCTGCATATCCATCAAAATGGCTCTCCCACGGGTGCGACAGTATAAAGACATTCGCCCGGCCACTTTGACGTTTTGCAATAAGAGATGAGATTAACCAAATTTCAGTGTAGGAAATTCGCCAAACCATACCTTAATTGATTCATATTGGTCAATTAATTTTATTTCGGGTAAATGCTTTCAATACTCGTGAATTTATTGGACACAGTCAATGTTTACATAGAGCTGGAGTATACCAATATCCCAGGTTCCACCTCAAATATATAAATTATATTTAAGATATTTGTTACGTCACACCCTTTTTCCTTACGAGCGTACGAGATGATTTTAAAAATTAATAAGATAGTATTGAAAATATCAACGAATATAAAATAAGGTTACAATCAAAGGTTAAAATCGATGCAGCATTGTAAAAAAAGATAATAATCATTAAGTCATCAGGCGAGCGTCTTAATACTGTTGTATGCGTCGGAGAGCCATGCAGAAGCATATGCTGACGCACTGATTGGGCCAGCTGAAGTGATAACACGGGCTCACAGAATATTCAGCGTGAAACGGTACTTGTTTTTTCGTGTTTCGCAGAGTGAGTGAGGATATCGGAGAACCTTTTAAAAGTGCCGCTTAAGCGGCGTATAATGCAGGAAACATAGCCAAACACGCAGGCAGTGGTGCGGTTGTTCATTAACGGCGGTCTTATCTTATCATATACGAGACCCACCTGCCCCGTTGTCCGGTATAACATAAAAACATATTTAAAATATAGTCGAGGTATCTTCTGACAATCTGAAAGTGTCCTTGTTAAAAGGTCCTTTATAATACTTTTATTTTATAACGGATTAGGCGGTTGTTCTTTATAGTAAGAGATTAATGCTTATGGACAATTGCACCACAATCCACATTTTTTAAGTTATGCAGGGTTTTATTCCGCATGAGCTGTATAATTTCAGCCAGCGATACACATTAAAAGTACTGTTTCACGTTGCGTATTTTGTTAATCCGTGGTATCACTACGGATGAGTCCGGTCAATTAATGCGTTAGAATATGCTTCAGCATGGTTCTCTTACGGCTAAGGCGTTATTAGTACAATCGTTTGACCACAGTCAAGCTTTTTCAAAGACCGAATAAATTAAAAACTTTCATGTAACTCACGCTTCATAGCATAAAACTTTATAATCTTTGTGAAACGTTCTATATTGTCTTTGATTTTGAACGAAGATTATGTTACCACAGAGATCAAGTTTCGCGCAACAATTGGCTCCAATACAAGAGGTAAAATCAAAATTGACGTGTCTTAGGTGACTTTTCAATCGATTCTTGGTGTTTGTATTCACTTCACTCGTTTGTAGCTAGGTACTATAAGTATCGTATAATATGACATTTTGCATGTATATTCTTCGTTGAAAAGGAACGCTACCTGCTGTGTTATAACACTGCTGTTTCATTTGCTTGTCTGTTTTAAAAAATCTCTTTTGAGCACACACCTTTATAATTTCATGCTTTATCTGATTTAATACATGTTTAAAAAATTATATTATTCTAGAACAGCTGTTTGGTATATAAATACTTGTGATGTGTCATGAATATTTTGATAACATTTATGACAATTGACGGAGTCAAATCCGTCACTGACATTATATGAATTAGATGTAAATACAGTTTTTCTTTCTGGTGAGTTTTATAGTTGGGTTTTGTTTATTTTCAGGCAGACAATTGTGTATTTGTTAGTAATTTTAATGGTATTAAAGTTTTGTTCATATTATATTTTGATTATACTCTAATAATGTCACAGTCAAATTCAACAAATCATATTGTAAGTTATTTAAAGCAAGTATTTTATTTAAAAGTGTACATTATATATAAGAGTATATTTTTTGATTTAAATCTTAAAAACAAATTGGTTTTTTTATTAAAATTAAGTTCGCTTGTAATTGTCAAGGATGATAATTGATTATAATTAAAATTATTGTCTTATAATTGACATGAGTTTAACCTAATCTCTCTAAGTTTTTATTTTATTGATTCCTTAAAAAACAGTAAAAACCCCTTCCGCTTGAGTTTATGGCACAAACACTAAGAAGCAAGTGGAACAACAAAAATCGAGGCCTTGAGCATTTTTATCGCTTAGTAGAATGTATTCTGTTTCATCTTCCTTGTAAAGTAAATAACAAAGCTGATTTATGTAATTATCTTACTTACACTGGAAAACTGAGAACACCATATCTAAGCTCTGGTAATTAAAAATATTAGTGTATTTTTCATACCGAACAGCTTTGCTAGTATGTTAAAATCTAACATTATTACACTGGGTTGTGGTTCAACGATTACGCTATACCTTTACCACTGCTTTTAACTTTTATTAGAAATTCTAAATGTAATTTCTGTAAAATTATTTCAACAGCCATCGTCCCAACAACATCAGACGTTGATTATTGAAGAGTTTGAACCGGATGTGTTTCGCCAGCTAATCGAATACATTCACACAGGCTGTGTGACGCTGCAGCCTAGGACTTTATTGGGTGAGGCTTGTATACTTTGTAATCTTAGGAATAATAAACTTGAAATAAGTGCCGAAGTAGGACAATTGTCCATAAGCAGTGAAATCATACCATAATCTAAAGGGATTCTGAGCCATTTATAAAAAAAGAGTTTTTTATTATATAAGATCTACTGACAATTGTTTAATCATTAAAGTAACATAGAGATATTTTTTTAACTCTTTCTGAGAGTTTCATAACTAAGTGGTTTAATAGATCTACCATGAAGTGAGAGATATCGGGTTCAAATCCCGGTCCGGACAATATAATTTATAAAAGTGGCCGGGCGAGTGTCTTAATAGTGTCATACCCGAGGAAAAGTGATACCACGTGCTCACAGAATATGTACGTCACGAATATGTATGTTAGTTGTACTTGAAACAGTGCTGTGTTTCGCTGAATGGGTGAGAATATCGACAGCCCTTAAAAATGGCGTAAAAAGCCGGCAACACAACCAATCCGCGGAATGTAGAGCGGTTGTCTATAGGCGGCAGTGTTATATTAATATTTAAGTGACCCACCTGCTCCGTTTCTGCAATATCATAAAAAAGACAAAAATGTGGAAACTCATGACATTAATTTTTTAATATTTTATTATAACGTTTAAATAAAACCTATGATATTTTATCAAAAGGTTCACTACAAAAGAATCTCGTATAAATATATATTAAATAGTTATGCCGACCCACCCTATGTCCCATTTATTCGAAGCAAAACCCCCACAAAACTCAGTATTCTATTCGTTTTAACAAAATTAAGGTTTTATGGAACATTTGCTTTCTGAACTGTAACATAGGTCTTTACTTCTGCTTTATTGAGATAAATGTGATTGTTTAAAGAATATAAGAATTGTCTTTTAATCTTGTGAGTTGATCTCAGTAATTTACGAAAAGGTTCTCTTGCAAATAGTTAAGCAAAGCGTCACAGTTTTTATAATGGAATTAGTTTTAAGTAGTTTTAAATTGTCCGCATTATTTTTATGTTCGAACCAATACCACGTGGCAACCTTCAACATGTAACCTAAGATATAAAATAAACCTAAATATCTTCTTACATCGCGTCACTTCGAATTTTAATGGTTATAAAATAAATGATGCAGGCACAAATTTACAGAATTAAAATTTCAGAATAATATGTAAATATTCAGTTTATTTATAAGATTAGTATGAGCCTCGCATCTAAGTGGTTTAAAAAGTCTACCGTGAAGCGAGAAGTATCGGGTTTGAATGCCGGTCCGGAAAAATTATAATTTATATGTATATCGGAGGCCATTGAAATGATGCCGCTTAAACGGTGCTATGTTTCGCTGAGTGAGTGAGAATATCGGCAGCCCTTAAAAATGGCGTTTAACTGGCGTAAAAAACCGGCAACATAACCAATGCGCGGACTAAGGCGCGGCTGTCCATGGGCGGCGGTGTTCTCTTACCATATAGGAGACTCACCTGCTTTTGTCCCCTATATAATAAAAAAAGAAGAAAAAAAAACGAGTGTGTATATATCTAACTGTTACAGTAGTGCAATTATAAGTGTTCTATTTTTTCTAAATATATATATATATATATCTTTAAAATATATATATATATATATCTGTAGTAATTTATATTGTAAAACAACTTTTGCCAGATTAGCTTAAATATTATAAAACCTTATATACCTTCTAAATGTTTCTAAGAAGAGTATTATGAAATTGTTCTTTACACTCTAAATATTTTAATGTCACATAAAGATATTTCTTTTTTTTTGTAGATGATAAAAATTCATTGTGATATAAAACATTTTATAGGAGTTTTCGTAATTTAATGACTTTAGATTGTAACTGTAGTAACATTATCAACATCAATCTTATTTAAACCATGCTGAAGCATATGCTGACGCACAATTTGCTACTATTTCATGCTGAGTATTCTGTCAGCCCGTGGTATCACTTCGGACGAGCCGGCCCAATTAGTGTCAATTTCTTTGTCTTTTAATTTAAATATGACTTGTATCTTTGTGAGAGAAAAATAAATTACTACTTTACTGTAAAGAGGTGCTTGATTGATTAACCGTGCTTGATTGTGTTATGTTGAAGTAAACCGTGCTTTGATTGTGTTGCCGGCTTTTTATGTCGCTTAAGCGGTTTAATTTCAAGGGCGTCGGATATCCTCATTCACTCAGCGAAATTACGAGTATTTAACTGACTCACAATGGTATTCTGTGAGCTTGGGGCATCACTTCAGATGAGCCGTCCCAATTAAGGTGTATCATTCTATCTGGTTTGGTAGTTTTGAGGGTTAAAAAATAGGCTTGAAATGAAATGAAATGATATATTATAATTGAACATAAATACAAAAATGCAGCATTGAACATCAAAATTAGTCTACCACCAGTTCCAAGTAAGCCCAACTGAGAAAAACCGGCGAAATAAACTCAGCGCGTGTGATTTGTTTTTCCTTGTGATAAATATCTCTGAGAATGCCTGGTATGAGCACCTTATTTCCAAGGCGTGACATCATTTACTAAGTCATTATCATACAATGATCCCTAAATAGTTTTTTTTTATTCACAGACAGATTTTGAACGTTTTCTGGGATCCTATTGTAAAAGCGTATTGCATTGCATCTAAAAGATTTACTTACTTTACCGAGTCTGACCACTGGTAAAAACAGTTTATATTTATTTCGCATATTTTGATTAGGAATGTCGTTTTTCTTGACCTACGTGTATATTAACTCCAATATACATTACATATTTGCTAGATGGAGTACTCGGGTAGGACAATGTCTACCGGGTCGCATCTATTTTTATAGAAACGGTGGCAAACGAGCAGGAGGATCATCCTACGCCCATGGACTCCCTAGCCCTTGCAGAGCAGCGGGTGCGTTGCCAGCCTATAAGGGATAGGTACGTTCTTTTTAGAAGGTCCCCAAGTCGTATTATTATAGAAATACATCTGCAGAAAACTGATTCCTCAAAGAGGTGATGCGCGGCACGAAATGCCTTAAAACGCTCAGATATGGAACGACAAACATCGAGGTGAAAGCGATGAAACTTCGTATTCTGCCTCAATGTTCGATGATGAAATTTATCTGCAGGTTTTGATCCAAACAGCTCTTCAGAACAATCCCCGTGATAAATGCGATAGAAAATTCTTCTAACTACATAAAAACCACATATGCGTAGGCATATAAATTCCTAGTGCAAACACGTTCAAACAATTTCAATTTTAATTCCTGTCCCTTATTGGACGCTGTTAACGTCTGACTGGGTTATGTCAACGAAAATTGAGCTTTTTATTTATTTCAAGCTTCCAATACGATTAAAGCAATTTATTCACTGACGAAAAATTAATACCCTAATGTCGTCATATACTGAAAGGTGTGTTTTTAATTTGTCGCTAATTTTTTTGGTATAATTTCAATGGCCTCCGATACTCTCAATCACTCAACAAAATGAGCAGTTCTCCTAATCCCTAAGAGGCCGGCAACGCAGCTGCGACCCAACAGAGGCCAGGGATATCCATGGGCGGCCGAGCGATTACTGTTCGTTTCTCTCTCTATTTTCATTAAAAATAATATAATTAAAAATACTTTATTAATTATTCTATAAATTAATTGAATAAATTGTAATTTTCTTGTGAATATTAGCTATTATCCTAATACGAGGAGAAGTAATTAAATACCGCCACGTTTTAATGAAAGCAAAGTTCACAACTTGTTTAATTAGTTCATGTATGGGATTCATTAATATCACAGTATATTATAACAATGTCTGCTGACAAGCGAGATGATAATCTAAATTAAGTATTTATAACATGAAATTACTATTCATAATTTATATGGAAATAAATTCCATACAAATCTATTGATATGAAACTTAAAAATAAGTTTAGGGTGTGCAAAAAAATATAATTTATTTCTCTGAAAATAAAGTAAGTTTAATTTAGTATTTTTTATTTAGTATGGGTTATTATTGAGCAGTGACAATGACCAAATTGACCAATTGATGAAAAAATTAACAAATTCAATTTTTTAAATACATAAGTAAATAAAATTTAAATTGGTGTTCTTAACTAAAAAGAAGATTTTTAATTCAAAGTCGAGTCAGGACGAAAAACGCCCATTTCATATGCAAATACAATATATTCTTGAATTCTTGATAATTGAATGTTTCTCGAAGACGCCCGACTAAATGTATTAAAACTAGAAACTTGCTATTAAGTGCATGTTATTAAATTACAAACGCCGGTACCTAAGGACTATATAAATAGATTAGCCAAGAGAAATTGCTTCGATCTGCTTCGAGATTGAATTTTTTGCACCACTCAGCGCTAAGGTATTCGTGGAGTTTTTGATTACCGTCCCTCGCAGATGCTCAGTGAGTATTTTAATTTAAAAGATGGCAGTTTTTTAAAAGTTTATCTAAGCTTAAGTTGAATTTTAATTACTTTATTTGTAAAGTTTTTTTCCTATTAACTAAGAGGGGTTAACAGAAATATACAATGTAAATTATAAACATTGTAAGTCCTCCATTACATCAAGAGACCGGAGTACTTTGATTCTATTTCGTGCACTGCAAAGTGACTCGACAAACTTAATTATATGCCTCAGAGAGTTTACTTTCCTACTTTTATTAGTTTTTATTACCAAGGTATATAAAAATATACGGCTTTGATCTAAGAGCTTTTTTATATACTGAATAGCGGACAACGGAGCAGGTGGGTCTCCTATATGGTACGAGAACATCGCCGCCCATAGACAACAGACTGCGCATTGGTTGTGTTGCCGGCTTTTAACGCCGCTTAAGCGAAAATTTTAAGATCCTCCGCTATCCTAAGTCACTTTGAGCATTCTGTGAGCTACTTTTATAGTTTCAATAAGTAAATAAAAGTAAAAGGCGCCGTCTCAGTTCGTAATATATTTTATTTCATATCGATACTAATATTTACAAAAAAAGGTAAAGTTTTCTTGAGAACCTCGTAGCTAAGTGATTTAATAAGTCTACTATGAAGCGAGAGGTATCGGGTTCGAATCCCGGTCCGGACAATTATAAAATTAAAATTTAATTTACAATTTATTCGATCTCTGTAAGGGCTTGACAGGAGCCGGGCGAGTGTCTTAATAATGTCGCACCCGTGAAAGAGCCACGGGTTCACAGAATTCTCAGCCTGAAATGGTAGTTGTGATTGAAACGGTACCTCTATTATGTTTCGTTGAGTGAGTAAAGATATCGGAGGCCCTTAAATATTACTGCTTAAGCGGCGTAAAAAGCCGACAACACAAGCAATGCGCATGTTCCCTTACCATATAGGAGATCCACCTGATCCATAGTCCGCTAAACCATAAAAAAACTAAAATTTCTCTGGATTAGATCAATGTATCGGCGTTCAAAGTAACCGAAAATGTGACATGTATTTTTGCCTTTGTTTCATTTCGTTGGCGTGTGAACCGATTTTCGTTGAATGGGTCTCAAAAGAGAGAATTCAAAGTGGACTTTTGTCAGACCTTTACAATCAATACGATTCAAATGAAAGAATTGTTTCAAAATCTTACGGGATGAACGCTCAAATACACTCGACCGCGCCCTTGACATAAAAACTGCGCCTAAGTACTTTTTATTTTATTGTTATTTTTGTTTATTATATTTTTGAGAGCCTTGTAGCTAATAGTTTTAAAAATGTATCATGAAGCGAGAGGTATCAGGTTGGCTTCCCGGTCCGGGACAATTATAATTTAATTTATAATTTATTCGGTCTCTGGAACGGCTTGACAGTAGCCGGGCGAGTGTGTTAATACGGCCGCACTCCTGTGATAGCTGTGCTGAAGCATATGTGGACGCAGTAATTGGGCCGGCTCGTCCGAAATGATACCACGGGCTTACAGAATACTCAGCGTGAAACGGTACTTGTACAGTGTTTCAGAGTGAGTGAGTATATCAGAGGCCCTTAAAGTATCGGTGTAAAGGGCCGGCAACACAGCCAATGCGCGGACTGTGGCGCGATTTTTCATGAGCGGCGATGTTCTCTTACCACACAGAAGACCCACCTGCTCCATTGTCCGCTATACAAAAAAACCGACATTCAAAACTGAAAAAGATGCTATATTATAAAAAGAGGACATCACTGCTTTTATAAAAAAAAACTCTAGACTAGAGGAGACAATTTGTAGGTATAATATTACTGTGAATAAATAAAAAGGTGTTTCAGGTGTAATGAATGCAGCAGATTACTACGGGTTGGACGAGCTGCGTCGGGCGTGTGCAGGATTTGTCCAATGCTGTATCACAGTGGATACTGTCTGCGCTCTCTTGGCCTCCGCTGAGAGATACATACAATACAAATGCACTAAGTCATTAGTACAAAAGGTATGAAATTCCCTTGATCCTTTAACAGACCTTACAGGTATGAATCTATAAGACTAATGTCACACTGCTCCAAATTCGGAGAAGAGTGGTTTAGTAAAAATATTGATAGCAACGTTAATAACTGAATATGTATTTAATTATGCGTATGTTAATATTATTGTCGTGATAAGCTTGAGTGCACGGGCATCGGACATACTCACTGACTTAGGCACACACAGTACAAGTATTGCTTCATATTCGTTTTCTTATTTCCAATTCTTCAGCATGGCCCCTCCGCGGGTGCGGCTTTGTTGAGACACTCATCCGGCCACTATCAAGATCTTCCAAATAAACAACAAATTATATTTTTTTATTAAAACCGGGCATCAAATTTGAAACCTCTCTCTTTAGACTCGAAAATCCACATAGCTATTAGGCTTCACCTAGTTTTCCACTAATTCATTTGTTCCACTTCCATTTCTAACGCTTTCCATCGGTGGGCTTATTTTTTTATTTAGTTAATATATATATTTCATATTTTTATTGTTGTTTTTAACTTGTTACGTTTATACGTTTTAAATATGATTTGAAAATATTATAAAATTAAATTTTTTCTCAGTTTATAATGTCTACTATACGTTGTATTCCAGGTTTTAGAGTTTGTGGATGAACATGGAAACGAAGTGCTTAACCTGGGCTCTTTCACGCTTCTACCACAACACGTGGTTCGACTGATCCTAGCCAGGGACGAGCTGAAAGCTGATGAGTTCACCAAATTTCAAGTGAGTAACTTCTTTCATATATGTATAAGTAATTTATGGTACTGGCTCATAAAACTAACTTCATCACTGTATTGAGGTTTCCTGTATGCTAAAAAAGCATCTTCGGCAATGGACAACCGCGACACAGTCCACGCTTTTTTGCTTCAGTGTCGCTCTCGCACGAGTAAGACAGTATTGAGATACTCGGCCGGACACTAAATTCATTCCAAAGACAGAACAAACTATAAATTAATATTTTTTTGTTCAGACCGGGATTTGAACCCGATACCTTTCGCTTCGTAGTGGGCTTATAAAATCACTTAGCCATGAGGCTTTTATATGTATATATGTATACTAGGCTACTAATTGTAAACTGCTACTTAAATCGGTCTCATTTGTGCATCAGCGTGTGGTGCAGCATAGCTTCCTCACTGATGAGACTGTGCTAATGTAGTCGCCCGTCCACTATCAAGCCGTTCCAATGTCAGAATTAATTTATATTAAATGTGAACAACTACCATTTTGTTAAGAGTATATCGGCTAATATTTTTAATAATACGACGACGATTTTTAATATGGAAATTTTGGAAAAATTAAGTTCTCTCATGTAAAATTGTATTTTACTTACTAGAATTATTGACATTTCAGGCAGCGTTAATGTGGAGCAAGAAATACTTCGATACGAATCCGAACATGATCCTCAAGGATGTGATTGGCAATTTCCTGGAATACATCCAGTTCCATAAGATCCCGGCCAACGTGCTCATGAGAGAAGTCCATCCACTCGGCCTGGTTCCGTACTCAATCATCATGAACGCTCTGGCATATCAGGTGCGTAATACCATTTTAAACTTTGTACACTTCATAAAAAAAATATTGATCTAAAAATTAAAGAAATTACTGTTCTTTTTTTTAGGTATAGCTTACAACGAAGCAGGTGGCTCTCCTATATGGTAAGAGAACACCGCCGCCCATAGACAACCGCGCCACAGTCTGCTCATTGGTTGTGATGCCGGATTTTTACGCCACTCTATTGGCATTTTTAAAGGTCTTCGATATCCTCACTAATTCAGCGAAACTCTGTAACTGTCCACATTCAATATTCTGTGATTTCATTTGAGAAATCGCAATATTTCTATAAGATTGGAGACTATAATAAATATATATATAAATATATATATATCGAATCTCCAATCTTTCTTTATAATTTGAAAATAAAGTATTGGATGAAGAACCTATATATAAATATATAAGTTATCTTATTATTTTTTGTTAAAAATGATTATACCTGAAGTAACGCTTCAAAACAAATAACATTTAAAACTCAGCTTTGGTTTAGTGCTTTAAATGTTGTTTCTCTTATTATTACAGAGTATATTCTTCTTATGTTCGTGTGGTTAGGTTGTCGTTAACAATTTAGAATAAAAACTCTTTTAATTTATAGAGCAGCAATTTATTCTTTCTTCTCATTACATATCAAACAAAATTTATAATATGAAACATTTAATATGTTCTTGATTGTTATTATGTAGAAACTGCTAAAAACACTAATGTTGCAGGCAGACCCGGCCAGCGTAGATCCCGGCAAGCTTTCCCCCGCGCGGGTGCGGCGTGCCGGCAGGTCCATGTCGGTGCAATCCTCGCTGGATCCCTACGGCTCCAACACCACTCTATCTTCTACCGGCTCCAGCGATGTGCCCTCATCAGACTCCCGGCACAACTAACGCGAGGGGAACGTCCCCCGTCCCGCGCCTGACCCCACCCCCGGACCTTCCACATCCGTACAAGAGAAACCAGAAAAGCTCGGCCTGTTCTCCTCCATCAAGCGTGCAGCCAGCAAAAAATTTGGCGACCGCCGCTCACCAACACCAAAGACGAGAGAGCCTCGCTCCAAGTCCGATTCAATCAAGCATGCAGCTCTTACCCGACAGGTCTCAGAAACTGTGGCGGCATCAGGAGATCCGACATTTGAGCGATGCAAGCCGCGAAAACGTGACAGTGAAACTGAGTTTCCTGTGCGTAAATCCACCTCAGAAATATCCGACAGTTTCCCATTCGTACGCCGTGCTCTGGCTGAAATAGAAAACGGGTTGAATTACTTTCGGCGATCTATCACGTCTGACGTGACGGAACCACGAGCGCCATTGGTGAGGATGGAGCCAGTGGTAGTGGTAGCTGCTGCGGATGATGAGACACCGGCTTCGCCACCGCCGATGGGATTGAAGGAGCGACGTGGTTCCCGCGGTTCACCATGTGCTAACCTCCCTCCGCTGACTCTACCCCCGATGACTCCGGATCCATCTCCCGGACATCTATCTCCGAATAGACTATCGCCACAGCGTCCCAAGGAGCCGATGACAGCACCGCTAATGAACCCACCGCGGCGTTCTCGCACTCGCTCGGAGATGTTCCCGGATCCGCCGCCACGATCTCCTGATACTCCGCGGCCGGCGTCAGTATCGCCAAAGCATACGTTCGCTTTCAGGATTGTGCTGAAAAAGGTGGAAAGCACACCGAACACCTCGTTTGACAAGCCGGAGCAATGAGAGTACCTCCTCTAAGCGCGGCCGCTGATCGGCGATGGGGTACTCGAGGTTTTGACGCGCTTTTCTCCGCTCTAGGAAATGCTAGTATAGATTAGCTTAACACCGTTCAAATTTGCGGCGTACTTTCAGAAGCTGGCTATCACAACTTCAAGTTTATTTAATTATTTCTATGGAAGCGGTGACAAACGGGCAGGAAGCTCAACTAGTGTAAGCGGTCCTCTGTCCACGGACATCCCTAGGCTTTGCAAGGCAGCGTGTGCACTGCCGGCCTTTAAGGGATATGTACGCTCAAAATAATTAATGTATTAAGTATTATTTCTCGACTGTGCATTTCGAGTGAAATGAAGTTCTATTAAGTGTTTTTCTTCTATATTGTGTCAATCATGAGTTTAAGTTAAGGTTCAACTACGCTTAACCGTCTACTTCTAGTGCTTGCTTGAAAAAGCATGCATTACTTTGTTAAAATTAAGATGATAATATTGACAGATTAGGCAGTGTATATTCGTCATAGACATCCGATTATCGACTATGATTTTAATAAGTTTTTGGAATTGATAGTTGCGTGGTTATAACGAATAATAAAACATGAAACGGAATGCAAGTACGCCAAAATTGTCATCTTTAAGTGGACATTTTGTTTGCGACACTGCCATATTTTTGTTTTTATTGTAATACAAAACTGATGGTTGATACACCGATCTGTGACGTTGTAAATCTTTTATCGTCTTATAAATGCGTCGTTTCATCAAAATCAGATATTTTCTTGGTATTCTGTCTCTTTGTAGAAATACAAAAACGTGTCAGCGTGAGAGAGACAAACTGTTAAGACAATATTTCAAATAACACATTGTTTATAAACTATAAGAAAGTATTTATCAATTTTCCTCTTTGTGAAAATTTCAGTATAGTTGTATAGCAAGATGAATAAGAAGGGGTTTCCAGTTTTCCTTTTTTTATTTAAGAAATACGTGCTTTGGTCGCAATTGTTCTAATATTACATATTTTTTATTGCGTTATTCAAACATACATCTAAGGTTACATTGCTAAGTGTTTCAATAATTAGTTACTTTAAGCAGTATTATGAGGAACACTCAGTTCAGACTTATACAATAGGATCTGTCACATGAACTTACATGAAAAGAGCTGAAATTAAAATAAATATGGATATTGAAATATAAAAATTAAACTTTGGAAGCTTTGACCAATGGGCTCGCTATTTTCGATCTTATACAACATAATAGTGTCGAAATATTTTTATAAAAGTGTATAAAGCGCAAACAAGTTATTTGTAAGTATGCACAAAAAGTTATGTTTTAAACAATTTTAAATGTTTTTGTATAAAATGATTCCATATACATACAATATTATTTAAATTAGATTTATATACGTCATTATTTTTATATTTGTGGGACTGGTGATTTATATCTACTTATTTAACATATAAAGGCAGATTTCATCTATATATAAAAAAATAGATTGATGTAGCTTATAATATTTTCAAGTCAGAACTTTTTGTTATGGGTAAAAATTACACCGAAAGTCATTAATTCTTACAGCAAAGTCTCAAAACATTAGATTGTCATATTGATTTACTATTAGATTATTAATATTTATGCCTTTTGTACTATATTTTTATTATTAAGTGAAAATGATTTCAAAACGTCTAGCTCTAAAAACTTATTTGTATTTTATCTAAAGTACGAAATCATGAAACCGGTTCTTACCAATCTTAAAAGTTCACTTCGAGTTACATTTACCGACTATAGACTGTAGGCTAGGCTGTATGGAGTTGCGAATAAATGATTGACATTAAAAGCATAACATTTCATACAGCTTAATATTTAGTTCTGTGAGTTAAACGTTTGTTTTTGATTGTATAACCGATAAAGAAACGGCCGGATCTAGTTTGATAAGTGATAACCACGCTAAAATCTGCGCTTTGGTTGCATTGTCAGCTTATATCGGAGTTGTCGACTTAAATAATCCATACATTACATACATACATGCCTTTATACAATTTACTCTCTGTTAATTCCAAAAATCCGCGGTTGGAAGTTGATTTTGTCAGCCATCGAGACTTATCTCAAAGGTCTCGACGTGTTTTGGTCGACATGTTAGTAAGTGCTTGCCATGTTTATGAAATTTTGTTTGTGGTATAATTTAAGTACGAATTGAACTTTTGTGAGAGAGAATAGTTCGAGGGTAAAGGGTCCTGAAAAAAACACAGTTCAAGCATTTGATGTTGGTAGTCTGTAAAACCGAGGTATTTACGAATGCGCCGTTCCAATTATTATGGAAGCATATGCTTCAGCATGATTTTCCCATGCATAAGACAGGCTTTGATTACACATTATGTGTTAGAGCTTAACAGTGTCCGGCCGAGTGTCTTATGTTAACGGACTAATGGGCCGGGTAGTCTGAAGTAATATCACGGGCTCATAGAAAACCAACTTTAAACAATACTTATATACTCTTTCTCTGAGTGAGTGAGGAAATCATATGAAAGCCCATGAAAAAATACCGCGTGAATAGCGAAGAGCTGTTAACACAATCAAAGCACGGATTCGTTGCATGGTTGTCCATGGGCGGTGATCTCTTACCATAGAGGAGACACGCCTTCACCATTGTCTGCTATACAATAAAAAAAATGTAACATTTGTTTAACACGCATAAAAGTTTTCTTCTTCGAGCTCAATATTTAGATGAATATAATTTATTAATGAATGTTTTGATGTTCGTATTTATAAAGTATCGATGTTGATTGGAACTGTATTGTTGTAATTATTTATTGAGTATATACCTAAGTGTTTTGTAAGTTATTGTGTAAATAAAACGTAATGAAAATTAATTTTGTTTTAATTCAATTGGGTTTTAATACTACTACTACTACACTACTAGCTACTTTGGGTAACATTTTACAATGTTCTCTCATAATGGAAATGAACTGGATTGTTCAGATGATGTCTGATTTGATTGGTTCATCTCTTTGAGTTTCTCTCCTATGTTGTATACAGTCGATCCATAGAGATAATAATTTGCGCTTTAATTTTGCTATCGGAATGGACTATATATAATTCAAAGATAGGAAACAGGAAACTGATCAATTAAATACTAAATAAAGTGAAAAAAAATAGGAGAAAAGAAACACCAAAGAGTTCCTTCCGGCCATGGCCTCTTTGCCTCTACCTTATAGGGTAAATTTGATTTTTAAAAGTAGCACCTATTAGATAAGAATTATATAGATTTTACAATTTTTTTTTTAATCAGCCATTGGAAAATACCTGTTTCATTTCTAAATACGTATTTTACATGGAATTTAACTTGAGTTTATTGGATTTAGAGATTTTATAGGACTATCAATAAGAAAATACAGAAACAAGGTCTCCGAGATCTGGCGACACTGAACCCTAGATTAAAAGGTGTTTAAGCATCTTTTTCAGACTGTCAATGCAAAACGTTACAAATTGTTGAAAATAATTTCAAATATAAATTAAAATTCGTTTGTTGTGTAGTGAAAATGGATGTTGATTTCATCGACAATATGGATTCGGAGGTTATTGAACTTGTGGAAATTAGCAAGCTGAAGTGGCAATGGGCAGGCCACATCGCACGTAGAGCGGACGGCCGATGTGTTAAGAGTGAAGACCACGGACCGGCAGACGCAGCGTGGGATGTCCACACACAAGGTGGATAGACGACCTTATTATGGTCGCCGGAAGACGTTGAATGCTAGTCGCCTCCGACAGGTATTCATGGAAATCCAAGGAAGCCTATGTCCAGCAGTGCATGTCTTACGGCTGAAATAATGATGATGATGAATTTGTGGAAAGCTTTAGAGAAAATATTAAAGTCCTTGTGCGAATTAATCCTCTTGAAAATTTTAACTCAACTTTGGCTACTAAAATAGTGGATTGGATAAGAGAGAGTATCCTCGTGGTGGAAAATTAGATCCATAGATATTGATCGCCTGTGTATTGCGATGTTAGGCTCGTCATGAGGTAAATATTTTATTTAAAATGTTGAGGTTTAAACTTGTTTAAATATTATTCAAGAGTAATTGATGACATTATCGTTACATAAATTAAAACACTATAAAACAGTCCTTATTTTGTTTTTTATATTTTAAAAAACTAGTTAACCTCAAAATTTGTATTCTTTATTAATTGAGACTAGAAATTCCTTGGCTTTGGCATTAGCTAAATATTTGGCCTATAAATTGTGTGGAGGTGAACTTCACAGTACCAAAGCAAAGTGAGGGCGGATTAGCTAGCTAGCTAGTTTAGCCTAAAATATAAATTTTATACATAATTGATTACAGATTGAAGATGACAGCGCATATATGCATGGGATTTCTCAATAAACTGTCAGCTAATATTGCAAGAAATTACCCACTGCCGAAGTGATGTACTATTGTTGCAGTAGCAGTGCAACACAATAATATTGCAATAGACTTGAATGAGCATATATTGTTCAGTGTGTTCATCAAAGGCCAAGAAGACAAACCCGGCCAGATACTCATGTAAACAGTGCAATGATAAGGCAGAATTTCATTAGTCAACATTTTTAATATTTCCTTTTGTTTTAATAAATAATTTAACAAATATCTGTATTTCTAATTGCTTTTCTCTTTTTCCATCAAAAGTATATCTAATTCTTTTCTATGCTGTAGTTATTTATTTCCATTTTTTGAAAGTCTTTTCATTTTATATTCTTCCTTCATTCATTCTATAGCACATTTTTAAAATTCCATATTGGAACTATATAAAACTCCTTTACTGGAGCTGGAACAAAAACAGAATATATTAATAATTGTCACTATTTCATCGTCATATTATTCAGTCTTTGTGTTATGATCAATAAAGGTTATTTTTTTAAATCTATTCTGTTCTACTTATGTAACCATAAATTATTATATGATATTATATACTACATATTTTCGTTTTAAAATTAGGTTTAATGTAATCAACTAATCCATAAGTGTCAGTCTGAAACAAAACATTAAGTTAATATGTACATATCTTTGAAGTAATACCTAGACAATATACAAATGTAAAAATGATCTTAAAAGAACTCATTGATGCTTACATGTGCTGTTGTGACGGATTCATATAGTAATTAAACCTCTATTTTGTTAACCATATTCTGCAAAAAAAGTAATTAATTAGTGAAAAGTTGGCACATTCAAAAAGCATGTGAGTTTCTAGATAATCAAAATATCACATGTAACCACTATTAACTTCTTATTAAAATTTATAATAACTAGATTCAAATCACTTAATTATTCTCTCAACTTTTCAGTTCAAATTCTTATTTTTTGGCCACACTAGTGGTCACAATTCTGCCTGTGTTAGCATGATGATATTTACATAAATAATGACAGATAATTGAACAAGAATATAAAACAAAATTGTAAAAGAGATACAACATAGGCATAACATGAACAAATAACAGTTGGAATTTAAAGTAAGGAATAAACTGCTGACAGCACAAGGATCATTACTCAAACTTTTTATATAATTATTAATCAACATTTATTTATTAAGCACCAAAACAATGAAACAAATACCTCTAGCTAGTGCATTGGCGTGTAATATATATATATTTGTTTATATTATTGTTAAATTAATGTTTGCACAGTGTTCCGAGCGAACAGATTTGGCGCTAAACAAAAATCGACAATCTCGCTAAAATACACTTTTGGCTTAATTTATACTAACTTCAATAGTAAACACATCCAACAACATGACTGATTTTTCAAATCAAATTCAAATTTCAAAAACTCAATGCTTCATTTGCATCGTAAATCAAAACATATTGGCTTATTATTAATTAAAGGTCGTTGAATTTTTTATAAAAATATTTTTTTATAATTTAATAATTTGGCATCTTAAATCTTGTTTACTTTACTGGCGTGGAATCAAGCTTTTTGGTTACTTTTTATCCAAAAATGCAGTTCTGAGAATTATTTCAATATAATATTACTTAAATTAGAAACATGGTAATAATTTCGGGACGCAACCTTTCACCGATATCTAACGACAGAATAACTTGTGATTTCAAAAACCATGTATGATGCTTACTTAAGCATTATTTAAGCTTAAGGGACTTCCCTTAGATCAATTATGAAGATTTTTTGATTTGATACTAATTTAATTGCTAATTATTCAATATTGTAATTATAATGTGACTTCTAAATTAATTTGATTCATAATTTCAGCTGTAAGACGTCACTTCTGGACATAGCCCTCCCCTTGGATTTCCATGAATACCTGTCGGAGGCGAACTGCATCCAGTGTCTTCCGGCGACCCTTATTAGGTCGTCTGTCCACCTTGTGGGCGGACGTCCCACGTTGCGTTTGCCGGT